>BHFT01000251.1:0-77053 GCA_004320025.1 Laticauda laticaudata | reverse complement strand
CCGTTTTTACTGACTCCTTTGAATAAAGACTTTTACTTGTTGGAACCCGGTCTACCTCGTGTTTTCCGAACAAAACATATCTATTACTGAAAAAGATGGAAGGAAAGAGACGAAAAGGCAGACTAGCAACTGGGTTTAGTTATAGTGGCAATGAGTGCAACATTGGGAGACTTGAAAGTACAGTTAGAGAAGATCTTCTGTCATAGAGAAGATCTTTTTTGCAGTTGCTAGGAGTCCAAAATAATTTATGGTACATAATCACTCACTCAATCAATTAAACTGTTGGATTTCTAAGATCATATCTTCTTAACTATGAGATCTTTTTACAGATGAATTTGGGAATTTTTGGGTATTTATTTCTGCATATAAAATACATTTATTGTTGAGTTATGCCACTTACTTCATTTTATTCTTTTAAAAAAACAGTAGGGGGGGACTTCAATCTGCCTTTCAGATTGAAATCTGAATCTCAGATTAACTCAGAAATCATGGCAACTATGGATCTAATCTAAGCTATTAAAGGTATAACTTGCTATGGTGTGTGTGTGTGTGTGTGTGTGTGTGTATTTGTGTGTCAACTTCGAAATGGACCTATGCTGCCATAGTCAACTTTTCGTTTCTCAGCTTGCCATACAATATGGGGGGAGGGAGATTTTTGGACCAGATAACAACACCAGATCATCCTGTGGGAACCAAGGTCATCTCAAGAGGTGCTGGCCAGAGACAGGAGGGAGTTACCCAGGAGATGCTAGAACACTTAACTGGACAATGTGTTCTGTGATATGGAGGTTGGGGAATATCTATTCTTTAATTATACAAAAACCGTGAGAATTAATTAGAGTTGGTTTTGCTTTCACGTGTGCTGCAATGATGTACTCAGTACAGCTGTTCTTAAAGAGGTCTGATCATTTCAATGTGCTGTTTTGGTTGTGTTCATCAATCAGAACCTTGACTCTGTGTGTGCGTGTGTGTATGACTCATTAGATCTGGATTTTGCCTCAGTGCAATGGCGACATGCTCTGATGGGGAGAAGTTACCGTCGGTTTCTTGTTGTGGAGAAGTCACTCCTTATTAGCCTTGCAGTTGTCCTTGCCAGCTCCTTCCTGCAAAGAGGAAGTATCTATTCATTGGGTCTACCCCAGTACCTGATGAACCTGAGAGAGTTCCAGATGGAATATGAAGCAATTCATTCCATAAGCTCTGTTGCATGCTTTGACTGAGATTAGGGTTGCTGCTTGGACGAGCAAGCCAGGGGTCTTGGACTAAATTCCTATACAGACTGGTCCTGATGCTGCTAGCCTTCTAGAAAGCTTTCAAAATCTGAGTGTCCCTGCTAGGGCCACATTATTAGTAGAATCCAACATGTATAGTTCAATTGTGTTCTAGTTTTCAAAGGGGGGGGGTTTAGCTTTGCTATAATGCTTTATTATTTTTTTGTTTCTAAGTTTTGTATTGTGATCAGTCCAGAACCACAAGACTGAGATGGGCAGCTCCATAAATTCAATAAACAAATGAATAAATAAAGTAAGCATGGCATTTTAAAGAGTAAGTTCTTAAATAATCCTTTCAACCTCAGCAGACAGTGGAAGTCAGTATTAAATAGCCTGCAGTCCATTTGCTTGTCTGAATTATGCCAATAATATTTGAAAAATAGCAAATAAAGTCTTTTTCCTATATTATATGCCTCCCTTTCTGGGATCTTGCCTGTGCATTTAGATGGTTCTGTGATGATTACAGAGGAAGACCTTGAACAGTTTAAACTGATTATATTATGTTAGAGAAGCAATTTAATGTAACAAGAGCCCTTCAAAGGTTAGTCTAGGTCTTGTTTTATTGATTAGTCTATGGGTGAGTTTGATTTATTATGGGAAAGCATGTCTTTTTAATGCAGGCTCTCAAGACCTAGTTTCACTTCTATTCCAACACTGGTGTGTAGAAGGTCATGCTACCCTATCACTCTAAAATGCATACATATGCAATGCCATTTGTGTTGGTGGGCTCCTTGCATTCTTTCGTTTTGTAGTAATAGCCTAATGAGTGCATAAATGTAAGGATAATTTTCAATCGCTGACAAGGGTTCTTAGCATTCTGTCCACTTGTCTTTCAAGGAAATTCTAATGGAACATACTAATAGACTGAAGCAAACTAGAAAAGGAACAACCACAAACACACTTGGAGAAGGAAGAAAAGTCACATTAAAGCTCTGGAAGTTCCAACAGCTTCCTGAGCCCAATATAATTTTTGACAGTATAAAGTAGGCAAACAAATTAATTTGTTGAGAAATTTAGATGGGGATATACATATCTCTTGACTTTTTGAGTGTCAGGATTATTTGTGAGACAGAATGCTATGTAAAGAATGACTTGTTAATATATATATTTCTCCTGTGCTACAACTTTCGTCCTTTAATATTCTCTGCTTCCTCATCCTCATGTATTTTTAAAAAGAATATGTTCACTTCAAGCATCATTATTGATCACACATTACTAATTCTAGAACTTAAAAGTTGCCTTGTATAGTAAAATATAACTCTAATTCTGTTGCAGGATCCAATCTGGGTCAGTCACCAGTACCAGAGGTTTTTTCTTTTCAAACTTGTGCTGGAGCCCAAACTCAGGGAACTTGTGGATGTGTGTTTTGGGCTATTTTGTGTGTGATATTTATATGGTGCCTGTTGTATGTGGCTTTTTAAATGTTGATTGGGGGTTGACAGCTGGCTATTAAGTTGTTGGCTGTTGTTTCCTTGCGCTGCCAAGCCCTCAGCTCCTAAGTATTTGATAAACTGGTGGTAAATCAGCAATCTTGTTGACTGATGAGGTGCCCATTTCCTAGGCTTCAATCATTTCCTTGGCTGTTTTTGTGCCTGCTTGTCCAACAATCTTAGTAGCTGCAAACTGAATGTGTGTCCTTGTTCATTGTAATGTCTAATCTAATTCAAATCTAATTCTGTTGTACTGCTGTATTATGACAAGGGTGTTCCTGAGAGGGATAAGTAAAGAATATCAGTAGTCTAAGGCAAGAGTATATAAACCCAGTAGAATCATTCAAGGCATGGTCATTCCAGTTGTCCAACTGAAAGAAGCAGTCAGCTATAATGGGCAGCACTGATATCGGTAGATATATCAGAGGGGATGACTTTAGTGACAATGGCAAAAGCATTGATTGCTTATTGCACCCTATGACTATCATTAAGTGTCATACTTTATGATTCTCAACTCCTGACAAATGTATCTTTTCTTTTATGTATACTGAGAGTATTTACACCAAGACAAATTCCTTGTGTGTCCAATCACACTTGGCCAATAAAGTATTCTATTCTGTTCTATTCTATTCTATTCTATNTCTGTTCTGTTCTGTTCTGTTCTATTCTAAATTCATTTTGTCCAGGAGAAGATTATAGTAAACCACTCCTATATTTTATGAAGAGAACTATATTGATAGATGGTGTAAAGTGATTAATGATAAATGCTGGATGTTAAACCCTCATAGTTGGATGTTACTGAACATGCTATTGAGGAAATCTAATGTTTATCATGTGGCTAGATTAAAGCCATCAGAACATCTAGCTGATGAAGCAACCATGTCATTGTCCTTCATTAAGTGCTACAACCTAGAACTTTTAAAGATGATGTTGTTTGAACATCTATCCATTGGTTGAAATCTTCACTGCAAGTCCTGTTGTATTCATTTTCTATCCAGATAATATAAAAAATAAATGACCAGAAAAAACATGAAGACTTTTCTCTCACATTTTGTTCAAAGAGAAAAGGAACTTAAAGTATGTTTTGGTTTTTGAACTACAGTTGTGCTCATAAGTTTACATACTATGGCAGAATTTATGATTTATTGGCCATTTTTCAGAGAATATGAATGATAACCCAAACACTTTTCTTACACTCATGGTTAGTGGTTGGCTGAAGCCATTTAATATCAATCAACTGTGTTTACTCTCTTTAAATCATAATGACAACAGAAACTACCCAAATGACACTGATCAAAAGTTTACCCTAGTTCTTAAACTCCCTTTAACATCAATGACAGCTTGAAATCTTTTGTGGTATGTGTGGATGATGTGCTTTATCTTCTCAGATGGTAAAGCCCCCCATTCTTCCTGGCAAAAAGCCTCCAGTTCCTGTAAATTCTTAGGCTGTCTTGCATGAACTGCACGTTTGAGATCTCCCAGACTGGTTCAATGATATTGAAGTCAGGAGACTGAGATGGCCACTCCAGAACCTTCACTTTATTCTTCTGTAGCCAATGACAGGTCAACTTGGCCTTGTGTTTAGGATCATTGTCATGAAATGTCCAAGTACGTCCCATGCACAGCTTCCAGGCTGATGAATGCAAATTTTCCTCCACTATCTTTTGATAACATACTGTATTCATCTTGCCATCAATTCTGACCAAATTTCCGGTGCCTTTGTAGCTCACACATCCCCAAAACATCAGCAATCCACCTCTGTGTTTCACAGTAGGAATGGTGTACTTTTCATGATAGGCCTTGTTGATTCCTCTCCAAATTTAGCATTTATGGTTGTGGCCAAAAAGTTCAATTTTGGTTTCATTACTTCAAATGACTTTGTGCCATAAGGTTTGAGGCTTGTCTCTGTGCTGTTTGGCATATTGTAAGTGGGATTCTTTGTGGCATTTGCGTAGTAATGGCTTTCTTTTGGTGACTCGACCATGCAGCCCATCTTTCTTCCAGTGCCTCCTTATTGTGCATCATGAAACAGCCACACCACATGTTTTCAGAGAGTCTTGTATTTCACCTGAACTTATTTGTGGGTTTTTCTTTGCATCCTGAACAATTTTCCTGGCATCTGTGGCTGAAATTTTAGTTGGTCCACCTGACCGTGGTTTGATTTCAACAGAACCCCTCATTTTCCACTTCTTGAGTAGCGTTTGAACACTGTTGATTGGCATTCTCAGTTCCTTGGATGTCTTTTTATATCCCTTTCCTGTTTTATATAGTTCAACTACTTTTTCCTGCAGATCCTTTGACAATTATTTTGCTTTCCCCATGACTCAGAAGCCAGAAACGTCAGTGCAGCACTGGATGAAAGACACCAGGGTCTGTCAGGAGTCCATGAACTCATTGACCTTTTATGCACACACACACATACACACACACTAATTACAAGCAAACAGATCACAGGTGAGGACAGTCATTCTTCTTTTAATAGTCATTCAAACCCCTTTGTGCCAATCTATGTGTATGTTATCAGGCCAAAATCACCAGGGTATGTAACCTTTTGATCAGGGCCATTTGGGTAGTTTCTGTTGTCATTATGATTTAAGAAGAGTGAACACAGTTGATTGATAATAAATGGCTTCAGCCAACCACTAACCATGAGTGAAAGAAACATTTTTGTGTAATCATTCATATTCTCTGAAAAATGACCAAGAAATCATAAATTCTGTGAGAGTATGTAAACTTATGAACACAACTGTACATCCTGTGAAGCTAAACCTTTGGATCCATCTTCACTATGAATGATATAAATCCTACTATGTCAAGAGGGGTGTCACCTCAACCTCTGCAGTCATAATTGGGATCTGAAAGCCTTGAATGGAAAGTCCTTTGACACAGACCACTAAAGTTGTATTATTTTAATCTCAAAAAGGGAAAAATGGGTTGCATAAATATAAAGTAATTGTATTAATTTCATTCATTTCCAAACAACTCAATTTAAGATTAATGTTATCTATTGTTGTCCCAAATAGATCAGGAGCATAGATGACCCATCACCCATTGGGGAACCTTAGCTTAGAATCAGTGGTGAACAGTTAAGATAGCAGTGAATACTTAGACTAGGAAGAGAAGCCATAGAAGAAGATGAAAGTATATACATTCGATCACTTTGCAAAAGGTAAGTGTGTTTCTTTTAAAAAAATATTAAAAATCAAACAGTCAAAAATAAAAAGAAATGGTCATCAGACTGCTGTGGAGGGATTTGTAAAGGCTTTTCTTTTTCCTTTTGTATGTGTATGTGTACAAAACTGATAGATGGATTTGTTTTTGATGTTTGGAGTAATAAACGAGACGAAGCTGGAATGTTTTTGTCTCTGTATCTGTTATAATAAAGTCTAGCTTTTCCATTAAGCTGTGCTCTAGGAAAAATCACAGCTATATCTCAAGTGAACAAATATTTCCATGTGCAATTAATTTAAATGTAACAGAAAAAGAGCACAGCCCAGATGAAGCTGCCAATTATCCTGTGCTTAGGAATTTTAAGCCAGAAATAAAGTATACAATACTTTGTGTCTTACTTTCATATTGCTAAATTTGATAGTTCCATTTTTATGCCCTCTCCCTCCCCCCTTTTTTTGGTAGCTATTCCACTGCCTAGGGGATCCAAGAAGAAATATTATAGAAAGAAGAGAAAATGCAATAATAATATTTTTTAAAACTCCACATTTCTCTTACATGGAAATATAATAAATATTTATAAAGACTCTCAAAGGAAAATTCATTCATTTTCTGGTTTTTTTTTTCATTAGTTGGAAGCTTAAGAAATCAGAAGACTTTCCAAAAATCTCTTACAAGGATGAGGTGTCTTTTGGGGACTGCAAGAGGCAGAATTTTGAATATTTTCTTTAGCCATTGAGGTTTGCAGAGGAATTGCAGTGTGACACAATGACAAAAGTCACAGTCAGAATATTTGGCCTTTAAAATTATTTCCTAGTATGCTACATAGATTAAGCTAAATAGCCCTAGTTGGCCAGGTGGCCTCATTTCTTTTACCTTTTGTTGAAAATTTTCTCTAAATTGTCAGCTGTGTAAACTGGAAAGCTTCCAGGAATTGCAGAAAAGATTTCAAGGGATACATGTGGCCATCCTTGACTTATTGATTGTTTATAAATCTATTTATAAATCCATTGCCCACTCTCTAACCTCAGATGATGGCTGTCTACAGTAAAACAATATTAAAAATTACATCCAATGGGGATTGAAAAAAATCTGAGACTGCTTCCTGTTTTTTTTTCACCATTTCTATATTGATTTGGGGGGGTGGTTTCCTAATGGCCCAGCTTCCCAGTAATGCTGACAGTGCATAATTGAAAGATTCCTTTCCAATGGCAAATTTTACATTAAAAGAGCCAGATGAGGAGGAACTCAGAGTTTTATGGTGGCATGAAACTTTAGATTTAGCTACCTTCCTTAATTTGTTGCCCTTTACAAGTATTGAACTTTAATGTCCATGATTCTAGTTGGCATGATCAAGTGCAGAAGAAGATGAAAAATACATAGGGCTGTTGGGTTGGAAAAAAATATTCTACAGACTCTACCACCTTAATTAAGAAACTCTTTTAAAAATTCATTTAAAATATCCTCCTGACATTCACATAGTAGAATATTTTTGTTTGTCAAAATGCCAAGTTGACATATATGGAGTAAACTGGAACAGAAAATAAATTTATTTAGCGAGGTATATTATTTTAACATTGATGATGCTATTGTATGATAACTTATCTATATGCAAGTTTGAAAAGTGAATGATCATTTTCAAATGTGATTCAAAGTTTTGTTACACTGTACACAAAAAACTAACCGTAGTTTATTTTGGGCAGAGAAAAACTTATCTGTAAATCTAGAAATAATAATTCTGGTGGCAGAAGTTCTCATAGTCTAGAATGCAGAAGTCTCTGGGTTTCATACATTATTGAAAACATTTACAATTGACTCAGTGAAAGCATATTACCGACAATTACTATGATCTCTATAAACTCTGTAATTTTCAAGCACCAAATTTTCCATTGATATAAGTATGTCAAGACATTTATTCAGTTCTACTATATTGAAGAATGTTTTTAAAAAGATATGTTTATTAAAAGTTTTTTCTTAATATAAAATACAAATAGAAAAAGGCAATGGAAAAAAGGGAAGGAATGGGGACAAAGAGAATAAAGTGAGAGAAAAGGGGGAAAAGAAACAAAAAGCAGTGACTTTTGACTTCTGATGTTTTTTTGATGGATATATTCTCCTTTACTTATATTTACAACAAAAAATTGAAACACCTTTATGTAGTTTTAATAATTTATCATTTAAATAACATTGGTATATAATTTTTTAAAAGTTCTCTTTAAGGATATAATTCAACATAAATGTCAATCCTTTACTCTAACTTTCCCATTGTTCTAACATTATATATCAAATATATTTTTAAGAGCCATCATCATATGGCAATCCAGCAATTTAAGTTGAAGGATTGGCTACTAATGAGACCATTGTCATTAACTAAGTATTTAGTGAATTGAAAAAGCAGTTCGATAAAAGTCTACCAATGAAATCTATTGGAAAGATAAATGCAAGAAAGAATTTTTTTGAGCTTGTTTTTTTTTAGTAATTTCAGAAACATTAAATACAAGAATTACTACCCTATTCATTCTGTAATTTAAACCACTTTTCAGATTATTTTCAAAGCTTTTATAGTCGCAAACATAGTTGACAACAAGGATTAAACACATATATACCTTATGTTTATATTTTTCCACACAACAATTTATAATCATGTACACACACACACACACACCATATAATTGTATTTTAATGAAGCTTTCACACACACACACACACACACACACACACAAAACTGTGAGCTTTTTATTCAAAATTTTCTGCTTCAATCTATATATCTCAATGGGAAGGATATAGGAGACAGCAGATAAATTACAAATGAAAAGAAGAAACCATTTGATGAGAGTGGTTTTTGCCTTCTACTTGAGATGAGGAAAAACAGCTGGATCCACTAAACAGAATTATCTCTTCAGGATTAGTTATGATATATTAATTGATATATCTATTGCCTCCATGTTCCAAACTTTTCTGGAACAATACAATGTGCTATCCTTTATTTAATTGTAGATTTGAGTGTAGTTCTGATCTTGCGATAATACTTTTGGTACCTGATTTCTCAAACCGGAGTTTATATTGCTATACAATAAGCTGCAAAGGAGATTGGCCAGTAAGAATTCATGTTATCTAGCACTGTACCAAATAAGCTTCTCCAGTCTCCACAATTTTTCTCTGTATGAATCCCGATCTAACAAATTCTCCTAAATCCTTTATCTGTTCTCATTCAATTTCTTAAAAGACAATTTGTTTTCTATTTCCTTTTCCAAAGGTAGAGAGAATTTTGATGAAATACCTATGGAAAGAGGATAGAGTTGTAGATAAATGACAAATGAAAACAAGAAGCCATTTGACAGTGATTTTGCTACACATAATCCTTCCACTCTTGTTGTTTTGAGATGAGGGAAAATACTTAGTCCAAATGGCCAAAGGTCCAAATGGCGAACCAGGGTGATCTACCAATGTTTTGTCCTTTCATTAGACAATAGCATCTCCAACAGTCTTCAGCTTTCCTGGCTGGAAAACATCCAAATTATTCTTAAGGAAAGACACCCAGATGAACTGAACCTTTTCAGATTGGGTAGAACAGGGATGTCAAACTCACAGTGCATGGGCTGGATATGTCATGTGCTGGTCCCACCCCTGCCCAGTTTAGCAAAGGGTGGGGAAAGTGCTGCTACATCATGTGATGCTGCCGTGATGATGTGAGTTTGACACCCCTGGCATAGAATGAGTAACAAAAATGAAGTAGAAAGACTCATAACAGAAAAGTTGACCAGGACTACAGGTCATCCTTGACTTACAACCATTTGTTTAGCAACTATTCAAAGTTACAACAACACTGAAAAATGTGACTTACAACTGGTCCTTACCTCCGTCCCAGGATCTTGCAGTCACATGATCAAAATCCAAGTGCTTGGCAACTAACATTAATTTACAATGGTTGCAGCAGCCTGAGATCAATCATCATTTGCGACTTCCCAGCCAGCTTCCAACAAGCAAAATCAATGGGGGAAGTTGGATTTACTTAACAACTGTGTGATACACTTAACTGTGGCAAAAAGGCCATAAAATCAGCCGTGACTCACTTCCCATTCACCTTGTTTAATGATGAAATTCTGATCTCAGTTGTAGTCGTAAATTGAAGACTCCCCGTATTGTATGCACCCTCCAACAATAAAGAATAAAAATGCTGCCAAAATCAATTCTAAATTCTTGGGCAGCTTGCAGATAAAGTGGGAAAAGAAATTTCTTTCACAAAGAACAACATTAAAAGGCATATGTTGGTACATAGTACAGTACATGAAATATCAGAGGAAAACAGACATTATTAGTTCCCTGTTACATCAAAAATCAATGTACATTGCCGAGTTGTGCTTAATAATAGTTAAAGGAAGCCTAGGACTTGAAAAAAGGTAGATGGAAGATGTAGATAGAATGCAAGCAGAATATTTTCTAATTTATTTATATTCTGTGGGTGCTATGTTTAGAGTAATTCTAGCATTACTTCCTGTTCTGTGGTCAATTTTAAATACAATATATCTATGGAGATTCTCAATCATCCAGGTCACGGTTGTCCAAAAGGTGCTTCCCCCCCCCCAAAAGGCAACTTGACTTTCTTCTTCTTCTTTACTTTGAAGAGGTTTCTCTTCTCACCCAAGAAGCTTCTTCAGTTCAGTTCTTCAATGAACTGCAGAAGCTCCTTGGATGAGAAGTAAAATGTCTTCAAAGAAATGAAAAAAAACAAACTGCTGTTGCCTTTTTTGGGGAAAAAGCCCCTTTGGTTTAAATGCAATAATAAATACAACATTTAATATTGTATTTAATATTTAAATACAATATTGGTTTAAATACAATATCTGCCTGGAACCTGCACTGTATATCGGACACGAACACAACTGAACGGGTTCAGAGATATTTCTCAACAAAAGTGCTCCACTCCTCCACTCACAATAGAATTTGCTATGTGTCATGCCCCTTGTGGAGACTGACTCTGAGGGAGAGGAAGAACAGCTGGGAGTGGAAGTGTGGCTCCGGAGGTTGTGGAGGTGGCTGGGGAAGGGCAGAGGCCGGCTGGGCAGTCAGAGGAGGAACCAGGTCCATCCTCTCTCCATCCTAGGGCATGCAGGGAAGAAAGGATAAGGGAGAGATGTGGTCTACTTGGGAGGAGAGGGCCTTGATCTTCTTCATGGACTGCAGCTGTGACAATTGGATAAGAGGACAGGCATGCGTACTGGGTAGTGCTGCAAACAAAGTGTGGAAATATCTCTAGTTTATGGTTCTTCTCTGAGTATGATGTCCTTCCCAGTGTGTGGACATCCTCCAGCCCTTATCTTGACTGGTTTGTGTTGTTTTTACTCTAATTTAATCGGCATTTTCCGCCTTCGCCTTCTCGTAACTGCTCGTGTGGGAGTTTTTTGTCTCCAGTCAAGGATATTTGGAGCTTGGAAGCAAAGTGAAAGAATAAAAGGGGCTTCACCTGTTTTTTGTGACTGTGTTTATTTTGTATCCCACCCTGGGTTATCACACTATGCCTCCAGGCTCAAAATTTTGGGCCTGGACAACCTGAAACTGCTCTACCTGTGATCCAATCTGAGCATAGTTCACAAAATTTGCTATAACATCTCACCTCTCAACGACTTCTTCAGCTTGAATCACAAAAATATATGGGCAAACAACCGATGCAAACTCAAGGTAAACTGCTCAAAACTCTATTGCAGAAAATATAACTTCAGCCACAAAGTGGTCAACACCTGAAATGCCCTTCCTGACTCCATTGTTACATCTTCAACCCCTTACAACTTTAACCTCAAACAGTCTACTGTGGAGCTCACCCCATTCCTAAGAGGTCCTTTAAAGGGACATGCATAAGTGCACCAGTGTGTCTACCATCCCTGACTTACTGTCCCCCTTTATCTGTATTTACTTTTGTTCTTGTTTATGTTCATACTTATATTTGCTATCTTGTACATTTTTAATGAACAGATTAATAAATAAAATAAAAATATATTACGATATCTCATTTTTTCTTCTCATGCTCTGGCAAATCTCTAGGGAGCAATGGAGATCTGTTGTCCACTTGGTATTGTTGGACTGTTAATTCTATCATTTCTTATCTTTATTTCTGTTGTCTGGTTTTTGGAGTTCAACAGCCTCTGAAAGTTATGGGTTCTCTATGTCCTCCCTTCTCAAAGAAAAAAATGAAATCATACAGGATCTTTTCAAACAGAGAGTTAGATTTCTTAAGTCAAACCTCAGCATATGCTGTACTAATAATGAAAGATGGACATGCGATGTAGTGCTAAATAGAAAAAAAACAGCAAAAATGGGCAAGCAAAAGATTTTTACAGGAAGCAAGACATTTTCTCAAACAGGAAGAAGGGAGGGATTGGATTGTGGTTATGAGGAGCCTAATTAGGCTTGGCCAGGAAAAGATACCATATGTAAATAAAATCTCAAAGAAAGGAAAAAGGTTTAAAGAGAGAGTGGAGATGCAGATATTATCTAATATCAAAGCCCTGCCACAAGGATAAAGTGTTATCCCAAGGAAGACTTGTTTTATATGAATTAGGGTTGCTTAAGTATCAGCTTCAAGTACATTGTGTTTCTTAGAGTGGGACTGTTAAAATAATAATAATTACAAGAACAGATACATTATGCACGCTGTAAATTCAGGATCATTTGTACATCATGTTTTTGGTCATGATTGCAAACCTTTCTTTTTGCACATTTTCAATGAATCTCCCAAAAATCATATTGTCAGCTTTGTAAGAGGTCTTCATATTTCTGGGAGCATAACCTAAACTAAGCATCAAGAGGTTCTCTAATTCAACCCTAAGAGATGTATCTATTTCTTAAAAACTGTGGAATGTAGTTTGATAAAATTTTCCAGAAGTCATTGTCATGCCAAAAAACTTGAACATAATCTTGATGGTATCATTTGGGATTCAAAGTTCAGCAGGGACTTCATTCATTGGAAGGGGAAGGAGAAATGGCAGATTCCGGGTGTTTTGTCTGGAAAAACACGAGGTAGACCGGGTTCCAACAGCAAAGTCTTTATTTTAAGCCAGGATGTAAAACAGGAACGTTGGCTCAAGCTGCGCCGGTCTTTTATACATTTTTCCCGGCCGGCTTGCAGCCAATGACAATTGTTTGATTTTTGCCCGGCCTTCAGCCCGCGCGGCTTTCTCAGGGATTGGTTCAAAAGGAACCAATATCCCCTTTTCATTCTAAGTATCCATCAGACATGATTATTTGAATGCGGTTATGTTTGCATACGAATAACACCCCTCCCTCTTTAAGTTTGGTCCTACGTCTGTGACGTTATGCTTGGTAAAGTAGGCAGGGGCCTCTTCTGACTCGATGACTCTGCGCGGGTTCATTTGTGTGCCTGTTCTTCGACCTGGTTCGGATTGGTGGTGCTGTTTGCCTTACTGTGCTTTCCTCTGAACGGTCTGGAAGGGTGTAGGCCTTATGCGATGCGCGCCTGAGTGCTTGGGCCGGCGGCTTCGCCGCTCCCTCCCATTTCCTCCGGGCAGGTTGAGCCGGCTTGGCTGGCCTCCTTCCGTTGGATTCTTCTCGCAACTTTCTCCAAACAGTGAGTCTCCATTTTGCTCTTTTTGATTGGTTTGTTTTTTCGGCAATTGTTTTTAAACGGTTTTTCTTTAATTTATTTTTCGTGTTCCCCCCCCCTCTTTGGTTTGAAAAATTCGTCGTTTTTGTGATTGTTTTGGTTTGTGTTTTTATCGTTCCTTTCTAAATTTCGGGACCGGAGCTTGGTCAATGTGCCGCTTCCACTCTCTGCATCGTCTACCGTTAATCGTATGATTATTGGGGCCTTGTTTAGGGGTCTGTGACTTGTCGGTACCCATAAGGGTCCTCGCGCGTAAAATTTTTTGCATATCACCAAATCGCCATTTTGAAACTCGTGAATCGTGTAGAGGAGTTCAGGGGGTTTTCTGGTGTGAAATTTGGATGTAGCCCGATCTTTAGCTGCGATGCTGAGTTTTCTCTCCCATCAGTAGTTTTTTCTGTGGGGTTTGTTGGTTTGGTTTACTTGGTGTTATATGTTGGCGGGTGAGTAGCCTGTTTTATTTTTTGCTTTGGACTCCCCAGTGTCCCATACCTTTTCCAAACCCATCCTTGGTAAACCTTGACATTTCCTTTCAGCCCTACGCGTTTGCCGCCGGATGGGCCGGCGCTTGTGAGGGAATGGTTTTTAATACCCAGGGAGGCTAGGTATTTTGTTCGAAATAGTAGGCCTGGTTAGTTGAGGTCCGTTTATTCTGGACACTAGTGACGTTCTGGTTAGGTCCGTGGTGCAATAAAGTTTGTCTAGTTCCCTTATTACCATTTTCTGTTGTGTTGATGGCATAATTTTTTATCTTCTATGCCAATTAAAGTATGCGTTCCACGACAATCAGAAACGTTGTGTCCTTGGTAGGGCCCGCGGAATATCGATATGGAGTCCGCGACGCAGGGCCCCTTGGAATTTCCCAGTCCCTTAATTAGGTGCTTTTTGGAGGAGATGGTCCTGGCTCTCTGGCATTTGTTGCACGAGGTGACCAATATTCAATGTCCTTGTCAATGCCGCGGCCACCAACATAGCTCCTCGCAAGTGCTTTTCAATTTTTAAACAAATTACCCGCGGGTGTCCCTATGCAAGCATGCTCACGAACCTTGTTTTTGCAATTTGTTTGGGGATAACTACCCGCTGCACATCCCACAGTAGGCACCCTTCTCTATATGAGAGTTCGGTTTGTGCTGGTCGCGGAATAGGTTTGAAAAGTCTCGGTTTTTTGATTTTCCGGCCAGCCTCTACCTACCCCAGTTAAGTTATCGGGGCAGTCAGTGGGTTCTTTTTTTGCCGTGGCTCTGGCGACATCATTCCGCAGATGGGTAGGTCGGTGGCAGTTGGTCTCTATCTGTTTGGGCAAGTCGCATCGTTGGTGCCGGTCTTCTTCCGTTGCTGCAGTGGTGCTCTGCTCAAAGCGTCCGCATGGGAAAATTTGTTTCCCCGCCGGTGTATTTAGGGTGTATGAATAGGCTGCTTAGGAACTCCGACCACCTAGTCATTCTTGGGGACAGATGTTTTGGGTGTGGGCTTGTTTCCCCCGCCAAAATTTCCAAGTAGCGGTTTGTGGTCTGTGACATATTTGAATAAAACCCGCCCGTACAAGGTATTCATTGAAATATGCTTTACCCAGCGACAATTTGCTAAGGCCTCTCTGTTCCAGTTGCTGTAGTTCCGCTTTCGGCTTTTTGACCAGAGTTTTTTTGGAGTAGTACGCAGAGAGGCGCCTTTCTCTTCCGTCCGGAAGTTTTGGTTGGTTCAGGATGGCTCCGCTCCAAACGGTGACGCGTCCGCAGGTCAACTTCTCTCAATTTGGTAGCGTTGTCGCTAAAATGGATGAGAAACGGTGTTTTGAAGTTTAGCAATCTTTTTATTTGTTTGAAAGGCTTTTTTTTTCTTTGTGCCCCAATCAAATTTGCTTTTTTGTCCAGTAACGCGGTGTAGCGGTTCTGCTATTGTTTGGCCTTTTTGGTAGGAAACATTTATAAAAATTTATTAGGACCCCAAGAATGCTTGTAACTCGCTTTTTGTTCTTTGGGTTCCTGGTGCTGTTATTTTATGGCTTTAGTTTTTTCTTTTTCGGTGGGGTGTATAACCTCTCCGTCTATTAAATAGGCCGCAGAAATCGACGCTCTTTTTTAGACAGGCAAGCACTTTTTCCTTTTTTTTTACTTTTTTAGTCCAGCTTCCCTAATTTTTTTAGTTAGTTAACCTTTTTTAAGTGTTCTGTTTGTGGTTTTTCGTTTTTTGCTGAAGATTAGGAACGTCGGTCGAAGTACGGTACGACTCCCCTGTATTGCCGTTTAGGAGCCGTTCCATGAGGCTTTATGAAAAACGCCTGGTTGGCCACACTGACTCCAAATTGGAGTCCTCTTACATCTGAATGCCCCTTTTGTGTGTAACTATAGTCTGTGCCTTCCGCTGTTTTGGGGTCTACTGGGAGTTGTTTGGTAATGGTTGGGCCAGGTGCGAGTTTGGCAAAAAAGATTTTCTCTTCCTCCCACAGGGAATTGTAGCATAAATGCTGGAACTACTTGGCACCGGGATGGCGCTCTGTTGTAGTGCGTTGGTTTCAAGGGTCACCTTTGTAGTCACCATCAGATTTTCGGATTGACCATCAGGCCTTAAAATGGTTGTTTGACCTATTTCGGCGTTTCCCAATTGGACCAGTGGTCACAGGCTCATAGCAGCCCCTGAGCTATCTAAGTTATTTAGTTTGTTCCTCGCTCTCAATTCTTTGCTTTTAAAGCAAAACGGTAACTCGCCTGGCCTTTTAGTCCTTTTTAAGGGGCACCTGTGGGTCTTAGATGGAAGAGAAATAGGGTTTTCCCCGGTACTGCCGAAGTGAGCGCCGTCGAACACTTCCCTTGGGAATTCCCGGATTAGGTCTTCCTCCCAGTCGGTTGGTTTTTTTTGGCTCACTCGGTCTATCCCCGGTCATCCCCGATGCCCAAAAGGCGCGAACCATTCGATGCCCAGGAGGCTCCGGCCCCTATCTCGGGTCCGAACTAATGGTCAAGGGGAAGTACCGAATTCGACATGCTGTTTTGTACGAGACTTTGAATTGGCCCATGCCAACTAACCGGGATTCGGTTTCCCTGGTAGTCCCTTTGAGTGTTAGCGCGCTGATTTTTTAGTTCTGTCCAGGTCGGGGATTATCAGGAACTAGTTTTTTATGGTGTTCCAGCGAGGACCATAGACAGGAAGATCACGAGTCCACCTCCCATTTCCCGCAGGGTTTCCTATCAATTTTTGACTGGTTTCGTTTGACTTTATTTTCCGCTTTTCCGTCTTAGCGCTCCCTATTGTAACAGTTTTTAAATGTGTGAATTCTCTCTGTTTGGCGGTTTGCTTTGTTTTCGTGCCACTTTCTCTCGCTTGCGCAGCTCGGCTGTGTGGGGGAATTTGGTGCGTCTCGTCGGGCTGTAGTTTTTTTGTTCTCCTTCCCTGCAAGACTTTCTCGATGTGCCGCTCGTTTTCTTGCAACTTCGGCAGATGGCATCGAGGAACCTGGCATTCCGCTCTCAGGGTGACGTCTCCTCCGCAAGCCAGCGCAATTCCCGCCAAAATTTTCCCTGAGCGCTCTTTCTTGCCGGCATACACACGTGCGGTGGACACCTCGTCGTCTCGTCGTCTGACTCGGCACATCTCGCCATAGTCTTCGTTGGTGGTGGTAACGGGAGATTTTTTCCTTCTCCTGGCCGGGTTTGTTCATCCCTGCTTTGTGTTCATTTCTGTCTCAATGGTAACGGGCCCGATTTTTTTTTCGCGGCTTCGGCAGCTGTGGCTTCCGCGATGGCCTCAATAAGGTTATTTTTAGGCTTGTTCAGTAGCTTACTTTGCGCTGTTTGATCGTTAGTCCCAAATATCATTCGTCTCTCTATATGCCTCATCGAGGTTTAAGAATTCACACTCTCCCTATCTGTCGGAGAGCGGCTACGAAAAATCAGTTGACCGTCTCACCTTCTTTTCTGGTCTCTCTCGGTAGAATTCAATGCCGTCTTAATGAGGTTTTGAACCGTGGTGCGTAGTGCGTTTCAGAGTTTCTGGAGTTCGGACCAAAGGTTAGCTGTTTAATCGTCTCGGGCTTCCGCCAGGCTTTTTGCCATTTTGAAAATGGTCGAGTCCCGCAGTGCGTTTTTAGAAAAACGGCTCTTTTTTGCGTTTGTTTTCTGGAATGATTGTCCTCCCATTCTCATTTGCTCTCAAGGGTACATCGGAAGCGGTCTGCACATACGATCCCAGTCTTCCTCGTTGGGATTAAAAGGTCGGGCGTGGCCGTTGTTCCCAGCCATTCTGTTTTGTCCGTCTGGAATTTTTCTCTTCACTGGCCGTGCTCGGTCCTCGCGTTCAGTGACGATCCCATCCTCGTCGCCAAGTTGTTTTTGTCCGGAAAAAACGAACGAGGTAGACCCGGGTTTCCAACAGCAAAGTCCTTTATTTTAAGCCAGGATGTAGAAACAGGAACGTTGGCTCAAGCCGCCCGGTTGCTTTTTATACATTTTTCGCAGGCGGCTTGCAGCCAATGACAAATTGTTTGAATTTTGCCGCCTTCCCGCGGCTTTGCGTGGATGTTCAAAAGGAACAATCCCTTTTCGTTCTAAGTATCCAATCAGAATGTATTATTTGAAGCCGGTTATTTGCATACAGAACACCGGGTGTCTTGTACTTTGTGATTTTTACATGAAGTATGGTGTTGAGCTTAAAAGTTTGTGAACCTTTTTGAATTTCCATTTATTTCTGACCAAAATATGACTTAAAATATAATCTGTTCTCCACACAAGAACATGATTGGGTTTTCTTTATCTAATTTTAAGACTTTTGTGGAAAAGGTCATTTTAGGTCATATTTATGCAGAACTATTGAAAATTAGAAAGGGTTTACAAGCATTTAAACACCACTGTAGTTTTAATGTGTATCATGTGTAAAATTCTAAACAAATGTTTGGGGCCCTGGAATTTTCCCCATGTCACTCCAGCAGCTCTATTTTATGTGCACTGATAAACACAGGTCACTATTACATATAAAATCTATTTCTCCTTTTTCCTTTAAATTAAGCTTCTATATAGTGTTGGAAGAAATGTCCATCTGGGTTCAGTTCCAAGTTGGGAGAAAGACACTGGAAACATGGAAGCTGTTTGGAAAGATAGTTTAATAGTGGACAAGACCATGCAGTTTGAGGTCCTGGGCAACTGAACATGTGGATGTGTGTGAGAGAGAGATTTATACCTTTTCTTGGGCTTCCTGTTCCTGTGAAAGAAATGTATTCTGATTGGTTGTCTGACTCCCATGGGGCCACCATTGTAGGTTGTCATGAGGCCCAGGCTTGGTTGAATCTTGCTGGATGATGCAATCTTCCCAGGTGCCATATGGTGAGATGGGTAGAGGGCTAATCCTATCATGTCCTGAGGGTGAAGGTCTTTTGTTTTGTACAGTAGATAAGCTGGCCTAGACTTTTGTCTTGTAGATAGGATGGCCCAGTTCTTCTGGGGCTATTAACAAAATGGGGACTGCTTTCTAAGAGCATGTTTCTCCTTTTCTCATCCAAGGTGTTATAATATCCTACCTTTTTAATATTTCCTAGAATATTTCATTCTTCCAGGAGAGGGTTGGGTGCTAACTTTTTACAGTAGTTTTGGAATCTTTTGAACTGGCTGGTAATGTTTTTGCAGCACAATACATTCTATATTTTTCTTTTTTTAACCTTTTTGTTAAGCAAACAGAGGAGAAGAGAGTCATTTAAGTCACATTCCATTCAATTAACATTTATCTGTTGAATGCTATGATGTTTCAAGTGTTTCCTCTCTCCCACTTGTTGTAGAGAGAAAAAAGTAAGGGCTTTTTTTGCAGGGTTTTTTTTTTTAATTGATAGGTGGAATCCATTTTTGGAAGTTCTTAACAACATTTGTCTATTGAGTGCTATGCTGTTTCAAGTGTTTCCTCTCTCCCACTTGTTGTAGAGAGAAAAAAGTAAGGGTTTTTTTGGGGAGGGGATTTAAGCTGATAAGTAGATTCCATTTTTGGCAGTTCTTTCACCTATTTCTAGGCTACTTTGACTGTGGTGATCCAGGTCACTTTATGATGGTTGGAAGGGATCTGTGGGCTGTAAAGCATCTGTTTCAAAACCACTGTAACTCTGAGCAGTCATAAAACAACTGGTCATAAGGGTAATGTTGACGACTATCTGTAGCAACAACACTGATGTGAGCAACTTGGATTTGCACCTGGTGCCTTGGTTTCTTCCATCCTCTTAAGGTCCCCTTAATGTTCCCTTTGCACATACTGTACGTGCTAGTCGTTTCTGGCTCTAGAAGGCGGTGCTTATCTCATTACAAAGCCGAAGAGCCAGTACTGTCCAAAGATGTCTCCATGGTCATGTGGCTGGCATGACTAAATGCCCAAGGGGCACAGAACGCTGTAACCTTTCCACCAAAGTGGTCCCTATTTTTCTATTTGCATTTTTGAACTGCTAGGTTGGCAGAATCTGGGACAAATAATGGGAGCTCACTCCATTACATGGTGCTAGGGATTTGAACTGCCGAACTGCCACCCTTCTGATCAACAAGCCCAGCATCTTAGCCATTGCTGGACCTTTATTTCTTCCTCAGAGGAAGAAGAACACTTAAGGACTGGTTTTCAAGACCTGAGCTGATTAGGTAACACTCCTTCAGATTAGTGTCTCCAAATTACCTCATGTTTTGATTCCCACTTTCTCCAGCAGATTTAGAGAGAACAAGATTTGATATCCAAGCCATCTGGAATATGCCAAGATAAAGAAGATTGCATCATGAGGTGTCCTTACAATGGCAGTGAGGCTCAGTTTCCTGGTAATAAAGGAATCAGATATTTTTCAGGCTTTTAATATACTGATGTTAATAGCAGTCTGCTCTTCAGACTCGTTATTTGATCTTCTAAACTTCAAAGTGGCTTTTTTTAACATTTTTTTTTTAAAAGCACATGTGTTAAAGTACTTTCTTTAATTGCTCACGAAATGTTTTTTAAATGCTTTTAATGTGAGCTTTTGATTGTGTGAGTGAATCTCTGCTTTAAAGGAAAACTGTTACAACGGCAAAGGAAGTTGAGAAAACCTTTAAGTGGGCCAAGTTTGTTCTGTTCACTTGCGAAGGTAGGAGGGAGAACTGACAAGCATGGTTAGAGAACCGATCCCTTCAATTTTGGACACAGAGCTGTCAGCTTTAAGCAAACAGTGTTGTCCTGCAATTAAGGAATGTATTGATAAATTATTTTGTCCTGTTCGCAGGTCTATGAAATTAGGAGAAGCTTTGAGGAAACATTTACAACTATTAGGAATGAGAGAAAGAAATCCATTTAATTTATATTTAAATGTGAATTTAGCTACATTTGTTTTCTTTAACCAAACATATGCACTGCAGGTAGCCCTCGACATACGATCACAATTGAGCACAAAATTTCTATTGTTAAGCAAGACATTTGTTAAGTGAATTTTACCCCATTTTATGATCTTTCTTGCCACGGTTGTTAAGTGAATCACTGCAGTTATTAAGTTAGTGACACGTTTATTAAGTGAATCTGGCTTCCCCATTGACTTTGCTTGTCAAAAGGTCACAAAAGGTGATCACACTACCTCAGGACACTGCAACCATCATAAATATGAGTCTGAATTTGTGTCAGATAACCATGCAGGATGCTGTAATGGTTGTTAGTGTGAAAAATGGTCTTAAGTCACTTTTTTCAGTGCCATTGTAACTTCGAACAATCGCTATATGAACTGTTATAAGTCGACAACTAACTGTACTCTTTTCAGTCCTATAACCACAACTTGAAGAATGGATTTGAAGGAAGATCTGGACAGGGGCAATGCAGGGGTGGGATTCCGCTAGTTTGGACCAGTTCAGGTGAACCCTTAGCTCCGATGATCAGCGGGCTCCAAACCAGTTCACTCCAATGACCATGTGGGTCCGCCTGCCCGCCCCTCTCCTATATCTGCTCAGCTGATTCACGTGGCAGAGTGGATTGCCACACCTCAGTTGTGTTACTTCCCTGAAGTAACATTGAAGGTAAGTAATTTTGAAAGCTGCGCACACAAAGCAAAGGATGCGATTAAGCAAACCGGTTGTTACACCAGCAGCATCCCACCACTGGGGCACTGTAATACAAAATAAAGGAAAAATAATGGTTAGCTTTTTTTTTAATTTCAGCGGGTTAGGGAGCCTCTTTAAAGAATGGGGGAATTTTTGTCCTTGGTTTTCACATCAATGGTTCAAGCACGCTTTGAATAACATTGATGGAGTTCCTCTTCCATCTGCTGCTTAAGTAGTCTGTCTTTGAGTGTGTGTGTGTGTGTGTGTGTGTGGTGTGTACAAGTTTGACTCCAGGTGCATAGTCCTGAAATCTTAATAGGCAACTCCCCCCTCCATAAACAATACAAAAGGAGTTGACAGGTCTGAAAGGGGCTGATGTGAAAAGATAATTAAGTGCTTTAGAGAGTGTCAAGAGTCAATAGCTCAGCACTGTCAGCACTCTCTTGTGTTACAGGCTATAATTAGATGGCATGGAGGTATAAGGGATGTTTGGCAGTTTATTTCAGCATGATCTCTGCAGGGAAAAGCAAAGAGCTGTCTCCAAGTAAGACACTGCAAAAGAGGTGGGACATGAGATTAAAACACACACACACACACACACACACACACACACACACCACCTCCGAGGACTTACACAAATAGTTTATTTTTCTCAGGAAGCTACCTCAAGTCAATGCATTTTCCATCCATCTGGACCTTTGTGACCTCTTGTTCCAAAAGAAGAATAAGGTGATCTCTAATAATCTTTTGATTCATACTTTAAGTCCCTGACAACTCTCTTTTTATCACTGTGGGTTTACGGGAGCTTTTAATGGAGGAGACCAGAGAAAGAAGTCACATAACAGGGCCTCCTGTTGTTCTTTAGAAGCAAATTATAACTGAACATTAGCAACAGCACGGACACCAACTGTTCTCACTGACAGACAGAGGCTTTTTGCTTTCTGATATGTGGGAGAAGGTCTCTCTTCTCTTGTCTGATGCCTTCTGGCTATGGATCCCACTCTCCTACATGAGTTGCAGGTAGCTCCTACTCACTCAGCAGAAACTTGTAATGTCACTAGTCTGTTAATTGTTTGGTGATGTTGCTACTTCTTTTATAGCTATCTTGATTTTCTTCTTTAAACTTTTTGTTTGGTTGTAACCACCTTAAGTTCACAGGCTCATAAAACTGGAAAAACAGAATATAAAAGATGTGATTATAATAGATGATCTATATATCTATCTACTTATCTACCTTCCTACCTACCTATCATCTATTTACCTACTATCATCTAACTATCCATCCATCCATCCATCCATCCATAGAGATAGATTTCTAGTATCTATCTATCTCTATCTATCTATCTATCTATCTATCTATCTATCTATCTATCTATCTATCTATCTATCTATCTATCTATCTACTACTATCATTTATCTAACGCTAAATATAGCTACTACTATCCTATTCTACCTACCGTATCCCCTATATCTATCATCATCCATCCATCCATCCATACATCATCCATACATACCATCATAGAGATAGATTGCTATAGTATCTATCTATCTGTCTGTCTGTCTGTCAATCTATCTATCTAATCTATCTATCTCTATCTATCTGTCTATTTATCTACCTACCTACATACCATTATCTACCTACTATGATCTATCTAACCATCATCATCCATAGAGATAGATTATTAGTATTCTATCTTCTATCTATTGTCTGTTGTCTTCTGTCTGTCTGTCTGTCTGTCTGTCTATCTATCATCTATCTACCTACCTACCTATCATCTATCTGTCCATCCATCCAGATAGATTGCTAGTATCTATCTATCTATCTATCTATCTATCTATCTATCTATCTATCTATCTATCTATCTATCTAGATGAAAGATAGATAGATGATAGACAGACAGACAGACATGGCTATGGTAAGCCAAACATCTTTCTCTTATACAAAGTTTTAAAGAAAGTTGAAACCAGTTTTCGCTGAAACCAGTTTTCTCTGTAACCCTCACAAGGCTTGAAACATACATGGCAGAAGCATTTCAGGCTTAGATTGGTATTAGCAGCAAGATTGTAATTATCTTGTCTCATTTGCTGAATATGCTGTGTATTTCATATCTTTCTATTTTTTGAGCATACCCATTCAAGCAATCCCTTTTTACTTATAAATAAAGCCTCCATTTGATATATGAGATAAATCTGCAATCTGACATATTCCATGGCAACTCTAGTTTCAATCTTAAGCCCATGTCACACTGCACCAATGGATGGTGTAGTAACAATGTATCATTCATATGTTTGCAACTGTGTATCATTGCAACTATGTATCATTCAGGCATTTGCAACATTGTATCATTTCAGTGTTAATATTGAGCTTCTGTCTTCATGACGCTTTTTTCAGGGCAGTACAGGGACAAGGATTAAACATTTGTGAAATTAGCTTATTCACATGTGATTTGTTTGTCTAGCATGCAGCTTTGTAAAGCAGGAATATCCTGATTGAATTATAATTTGCGATCCGTCTGACGGTATTTTGCCTTATCTGGAGCTAATTGTAAATCTGTGTATGTCTGTCTGCCTGGGCTTCGAACTAGGTTTGAATAAAAATTCACCCTTTGAATGAACATAATAAAGACATGTAACAAATTCTGGGACACCTATTCCCGAGGAACTTGTCTCCTGTCGTTCTTTCTCCTTTGCTCAGCTATATGAGGTGCCCATCTAATGCGGGATAGCAGATACCGCAGATGGAAAATGATGTAACACAGAGAAAAAACAGTTTGCATCCGTTTGTTAACGCGATGCTTCCGTTTGTACTCACTGCATCCGTTTTTCTTTTCCTCTCTATCCTCAGCATCCGTCGACTGAGGTTCCATCACATCAAAGGTTTTTGAGTGCTCAAAATTTTTGAGCGGAAATGTATCCACGCGTCTGTTTGCATTCCGTAAGCATACGGGGAACATCCGTTCTGCATTCATGTCATCCGTTACGCGTCCAATACTTCCATAGGCATGCTGCGCATCCTACGCGCAACTCAAATCGCTCCAGTGGTAAACAGACACAGGGAGGAAGCGGAACGGACGCGCAGCTTAGTAGCACAGACGGAGAAAGGATGAAAGTGGATGCGAGGAAAAAAGGATTCTCAGAGGGGACCTATTCGGAATTAAGGATGTTAGAGGATGCCTAGAGGATGCAAAAGGACACATTTAGGGAAAACCTATATTGTCATAAAAAGGGGAAGCAACTCACCTAGATCTCACTTTCAGACAGCAGCCCCTGCTGTGCAGACTTTGCAGCCTTCTCTGCCTCTTGCTTTTCCACAGTATCCATCATGTCACCATGGATCGTAAACAAGTTCCTTTGGGTATCCGCCACATCTTCTGCAACAGTGAAAGCTATCTACAGGCTCTTTCAACTCTATACGGGAAAGAAAGGAGGGGCAGAACATGTGGGTCAGAAGATGAATCGGGGAAGAGCAGAGTAGGACTGTAACAAAAGTGATGGGTGGAGCTCAGGAATGAGACCCTCATGCATTCCAGAACTTCATGAGGATGCTCAGCAATGTTTATGACGTTTGTGGAGGCGGCTGACACCCCAGTTTGAAAGCAGAGCACAATTCCGGCCAGCTTGGACCCTGGGCTCAGGTGGAACCTCTGCGCACCCTGTCTGGGAAATCTTACAGGACATGCGGACAGCTGGAGAGGTGCACACAAGCAACATCAGCAATTGTGGTCAGAGAAGTGGTGCAGGCATCATCGAAGAATACTGGAGAGCTCCTCCAGTGCCTCCATCTGAGAAGGATGGAAAAAGTTGCAGAGCAGTTTGACAGAGGTGGAACTTCCCACATACGTTGGAGATAGATGGCAAGCAACCGTGGCTGCAAAGCTCAGCCAAGTCGGGGTCCACTTATTTCAACTACAAGGGGCTTCTTAGCATCGTCCTCTTCGCCATGGTCGATTGCTGACTACAAGTTCATGTACAATCGATCTCAGGCAACGGGTCAGCTAATGCCCAGGTTATACAAACCAGTGACTCAGAAGGGGCTGGAAAGCAACTCATCATGGGTTCCCAATCCAGACCCCCTGCCCAACGAACGCAAGATGTGCCCTATTCATGTGGGGGATGACTGCCTCTCCTCAGACCTACCTTGAGCCTACACTGTCCAGATCCTCACACGTGAAGAGAGGATCTTCAACTTACCGGCTGTCCACGGCAAGGCGGGTGGTGGAGAAACTTTGGATCTGGCCAACCAGGTTTCAGGTCTTCTCACCACCATGCCGCATTGCCAGAGAACGCATGAAGGAGGATATGGAAGCTTGCTGCATCCTGCAAATCTCATGTGGCACTAAAGCAAATACGCAAAGAACATCAGGGGCCAACCAATAGACAGAAAAAAAGAAAACCATATGAGAAAAGTAAAAGCATCAACAATAGATTACAAAAACAACTAAACAATCCAGCACAAATACGTAGACAGAAGACCGTACTTAAAAAAAAGCTAGAAAAAAATTAGATTACATTATAAAATACCCCGCTACCATGTTGCAGAAAGGCTGTGTAACCTCCCACAAGGAATGGGGACATGGAGCCTGGGAATGGAGGCAAGGGCAAAACATGATAGCCACTGAGGATGTGCAAGGCCGAAGAGCTCAGTGAAGGGAAGAAGCACGCAACTCCTGAAACACTGGGTGCACTCCCCGCTTGGAGCAGTGGAGTGGCAAGACAGGATGGTAGATGCTTAAAAGGGTGCTCTTCAGCTGTGAATAACTGATGAGATTGGGCATGTATGTTGGGTGGGCCTAAATGAACAGGGATTTAATAAGAGTTGGTGTTATGTTACATGTGTGGATGAATGATACATAAGATTGATATGAAGGCCTAGGTGTGGCACTTTTGGAGGGTGGACATTACAGTCACTATGCTTGCACTGGAGGTTATCTATCCCACAGCTATTCAACCATCCACAGCTATCTTAACCCATCCCACCACAGGTATCCCGCCATTACCACAGTATCTTAACCGATCCACAGATATCTCAACCCATCCCAAAGGTAGCCTGGGTGCCATCCACAGGTAATCCTGCCATCCCATAGATATTACCCATCTAAAAAAGGATCCTGACCCCCACTGCTATCCTTAACATCACAAGGATGCAAAGGCTAAAACATTTATAAAAGTTTCACAAGTCTTTATTTACAAATAAATGAAACAGTGTGTGAAGCAAAGATAATCTTTATTATAACAAGCTGTAAAAGAAAAATGACGCCAAGTAAGTGTCCAAAATAAAGTTACAGGTAGCACCAGTTCTGGATTCTCTGTCACTCAGAGGTGTGCCCGTCTCAGGGGTGAAGGGTCAGGTGCTGTGGAGGTGGGTGCTGCTGGAGTGCTGGTTTGAAGCCCCACTGGGATGCCTGGTCTGAGAGGACAAAGGTGACGATGTTTGAGGAAAAGGTCAGACGCTGGCTCAGCCCGTGATGTTGAGAGGCTTCCTCCATGGCATGGGGTGTCAGCCCCCAAGTATGAAACGATGTACTGAGGCCGGCTTGCTGTGGGGTGGAGGAAGGAGCAGTGTAGTGGGGCTGTATGGTCTGCAGCTGTGTGGAGGACTGGCGTGGGTGGCAATCAGTGACGTGGTGGCATCGGTGGTGTCGGTGGCATAAGTTGGGTGTGGGTGGGCATTGGTGGCAAATCAGTGGCGTCGGTGGATCGGTGGATCAGTGGAAGGTGGCAAGTTGGTCGTCCGATAAGCCTTCCTGTATGGGAAGGGCTGCTGCTGTGCTGCTGGACCTCCTGGTAGCCGTTAAGCCTGGTAGATGAGAGCTGTGGAAAGCTTGGAATGGGAGGAGACATCATGGGGTGGTGAGGAGCAGACTGGACTGGGTGGGAACAGGTTCATTGGATTGGGGGTTGTGAAGCAGCTCGGTGATCCGGTCCTTCACACCTGGTATGGGTTCGCATGTCCAGAGGGTCTGGTTGACATAGGTAAGGAGGATTGCGGTTTGGAGGATGAGGAGTCGTAGGACAGAGAGAGAATTATGCTGCTATGATGGTGTCTCTTATCTCCAGCAGGACAGTGTAGCTTGTCCCTCCTGTTTGCCTCTGCTTTCTGTGGGGTGTAGCTGAGGGTGGATGCAAGTAGACTGTCGTGAGTGCCCACTCTTCTTTTCCACTGCGCCAGGGATCTCCATGCGCTCCGCAACAGTTTGAACAGCTGTCTGGGTTTCGTCATGGAGCTCCACAGATACTGCCTGGAGACAGGAGCTGACTTTCGGCTGGAGAGGACTGGCTCTCAAGCGGTGCTGAGAGGAGGGTTATGAGAGGGGCTGCTCTCGTGGTGGACCTCCCCTCCAGGAAGCTGCAATACCTATGACATAGGTCTTCTCTGTCATCAGCTTGACCGGGCCTGGCCAGATTTCTGAGGTGCAACGCTTCCGTACCCAGTGTGCATGTGCTTCCATCAGGCCGAGAAGCACTCCAAAGTATATTCCTTCTCTCCCAATAGGCTGCTTCTTTTTTGATGTCCTGTAGAGCTGTGTCCCTTCTGCTGGATAGTCATTCTCTCTCAGCACCCAGACACTACCTCATGTTCTCTCGATGTTGTATTGCTCCTTCCTGTTCTCACGTCTGCTCTTCTCCTTTGGCAGGACCACATGGACCCTCAATCAAGGGCTTCGGAGGTTGTAGGGGCGCTCCTCCACACACCACAGCAGCAGCAACCAGAAGGATCATCATGCAATAGCAGCAGAGCAGCAGAACAGCAGGATCATCATAGCACAGCAGACCACAGGACCAGCAGACAGAAGCCAGCAAGGACGCAGGAGCACAGCAGGACAGGAAGCAGAGCAGGACAGGAGCATGAGCAGCAAAGCAGGACGAGCAATACCAGGAGCATGAGCAGACCAGAATGATGAGCAAGACAGGAGCAGAGCAGGACAGCAGGAGCAGCAGGACAGCAGGACTAGGAGCAGCTTCAGCAGAGTAAGCACCAGCAGAAGCACCTCCGCATAAGAGCATAGCAGCTCTCCAGAAGCAGCATCAGCAGAAGCACACTGCCAGACGCAGCATCAGCAGAGTAAAGCACCAGCAGAAGCACCACGCCAAGAAGCAGCATCAGCAGAGTAGGCACCAGCAGAAAGCACGACGCCAGAACAGCAGCATCAGCTCCTCTAGGGAAGGCAGAAGCAGGCAGAAGCCAGCCCAGAAGATCGAGTGTGCTACGAAGCGCAGCAGAAGAGAGTGAGGGCAGGGAGTGGAAGGGTGGCCCTGTCTCTTGCAGGGCTGGCAGCATATGGCTGAGGGCTTCCTCTTTTCTTCCAATGGTTGTGGGTTGCTGGTGGCACAAGGCTGCAGGCAAGGCATCAGGAAGCAGGCAGAAGGCTGGCAGGCAGGCAGGCGAGGAAGGCTGGCAGGAAGGCTGGCAGTCACCAGGCTGGCAGGCAGGCAGGCTGGCAGGCTGGCAGGCAGGTAGGCGGAGGCTAGCAAGGCTGGCAGGGAGTGCATCAGGCAGGTAAGGCAGGCAGGCTGACAAGCTGGCAGGACAGTTCGATGTGGTCTGGAAGAAGGTCTTTTGCCTCTGAATGTGACCTGCTTGGGAGCTGCCTCCTATTATACTCGCAGGGGCTGATGACAATGCATCTCCCCGCATGCACAGTGAAACGCTAGGCGATCGCTAGGCATCCGCTAGGCATCCCGCTGCATCTGCTTCATCGCTAGGCCGTATACTGCTTCATACCGCTATGGCTTACCGCTGTCGCAGATCCTGTCTTCCATCCGCTCGGCGTCCACTCTGCAATGCCGCGTGTATCGTTCGCGTCTGCTATGTTGCGGTCACCTCCAGAAGCTCTGCAGTAATGTGCTCCGCTTTCCATCACACTTCATCGCTAGGCTTCCTGGAGCATCCGACTTTCCAGTCCGCCTGGCTCCCAGTCATTCCTTTTCCGTGTTATCCGCTCTGCTTATGCAAATTTTTGCCCCTTTTGAGAGAGGATAACAACGGATGGAACATTTTTCTCGTCTGCTATGTCCTTTTTACAAACGTTTTGCATCCATCGGCCAGTGTGTCAGGGCCTTTACTTAGTTACTTGGTCTGAGTTTTAAGGTAGCTGTTCTTAACTTGGTGCCTTGCCTCTGTCTCACAATTCTTGAAATTTGCAGGCAGTTTGGCTAATGGCAGGCAATTAAGAAATGTTGTAGACCCACGTATCTGCAGAGCAGCACATTGTTGAACTTTGACTTTGTTAAGCTTCTTCAAATCTAGGTGTAACAAGTGCATGTAACAAACACATCTGACTGATCTTGTGTATAAATACTTATTCGTCTCCTGCTATAGGGAGGTGGAATATTTCATGCGATCTTGGAATTCTGCGAATGCTAGACTAAAATATCTGGGGGATATTAGGTTAGAAAGGCTAATTTAGAATGTATTCAGCTGTGTACTGGAATGTGTTGACACTGGGTTAAACATATGCTCTAAGTGAAATGTAAGATGCACTAGAATATAATAAAAGATTGATAGGTATATTTGGATTGCAAATTCTAATTCCATGGGTAGGTTTAAATGCTTGTTAAAGGAAGAAATTTGTGATGGCATGTGCTATTCATGTTCATTGGATGAGAATGTGATAGGTTTTTTTTGTTGTTGGTTTTAAAACAAACATAAACAAACAAAACATAAAAACATTAAGCCATCTTCCATATATATACATACAGTGTGCTGTGCCAGTTGGTTTCAAATTGTTTTGTGCTACTATTTCGTAGTCTTCAATTACAATTACATTATATATCCTCTCAAACTTTCAATCAAATATCAAGTACATTAATATCTTTCTTAATCAATCTTTGTCTATACTTTTATTCATTCATGTTTTATAAAAAATCATATTTTACTTAGTTTATTTTATAACAATTCATATTATCCTCCCAGATCTATCCTAGGATCATTTTGTAGATATAATTAAAAAAAAAAAAAAAAAGAAAATACATCTTTATATATTTATTATTTTCTAAAAATCTACATATTTCATTACTATGTTTTGTTATCTTACCATTGATAGAATAGATCCCAAATTTTATAAAATTGTTTATCATCTTGTTCTCTAATTTCAAATACCAATCTACTCATTTCAGCACATTCAAATATTTTTCTTAATGATCTCCTCCTGTGATGATGTCTTCTCATTTTTCCAGTTTTTAGCAAATACAATCCTAGCCGCTGTTAATACATTTACAATCAGATATTTCAAATCTTTACTATATATTTCAGGCAAAATTCCCAATAAAAAAATCTTGGTTTCAAGTCTATATGCTTATTTGTCATTTTTTCAGACACATGTGGATTTTAGTCTATTTTTTAGCATCCGAACATGTCCACCATGGTAATATGAGCCAGGTGTCTGATGACATTTCCAACACTTTTTGGACTTATTCTTGAACATTCTTGCTATACTTGTCGGGGGAAAGTGCCACCTGTAAAACAAGAATGTGATAGGTTTTATAATGCCTTCTCCCTTTGGGTGCTTTTATAAACACATTGAAAAATCTAATATGACTCCCTTTGAAATTTATTGGACGTGGATCTGTGAATATAGGTTTAATTTCCTGCTGTTGATAATTTTTGCCACATTCATTTCTTATAATCAGTTAAAATGAATCAAATTGTGTATTATAAAAGTGCCCTTTTACCAAATTCCAAACACATCTAATAGAGTTCAGTCGTCCTTAATTCCAAATAAGTGTGCATACAGGAATGCAGCCTCATAGACCCAAAGCTTCAATAATATATGCATTTAATCATGAGCTTTACCGTCTAATCTACTTTTTCTCTTTCTTTCTAAATCAGTTTAACCTAAGACATGACAATTCTCAGAATTAAATGCCAGCACACCTGGAAGGTACCAGTTTGAGAAGGCTGTTCTACAGTTGTTAAGCAGCCTGTTTCAAGAGAACAAACCTATTAAACATATTCTAAGCAACTCAGAATATCTCTTTTATACAACTCAAATCTCCCGGCCAGGATTTTTCACTTTCTAAAACTGGAGCATCTGCATGGAATGCGAGAGAATTAGTCCTCACCAGTAATACATGTTACTGAAAAGCTAGCTCTGCGAAGCCAGTTTTCTACATCCTCTGATTTATTTTAATTAGAGGTTAGCAGCAGATGAGTTCATATGATTACTGTTATAATTATTGCTCTACCCGTCGTCCACATTTCCATTAATGTTCCACTTGGTAGTTGGCAATAAGTAGAAATAAAATATTAGGACTTTTGAAATAGGAGATTACTAATTAGCACAATTCTCCAAAGATACAGAATAATTTATTAATTATGATCATCCTCATTATTACAAAAGCAAAGTTTCCCTGGGATACCTGCATGCTTCCTTCCTGCTTCCCCAGCAGTCCTCTCTGTTATGTAATTGCAAAGATATGTGTCTGAGAGCCGCAGCTGACTATGAGCCAGAAATGAAGTCTGGGGAAAGGGGTATGGAAAGGAAGCCTGCTTTCTTTGCTCTAGCATAAAAATGTTTGGGACTACAGCTGGCTTTTGTGCAGGAGGAAATCTTTATGTCTGTTTTGTGAGAGCAGGAGTCAGTCTTCATTATCCTTACAATTTTAATGAAGATTACACTTGACTTATCTATGGTGCTCCATCAAAGGAGCAGATCCGTGGGGTCTTTGGTGCTCCCTGAGTTTGGTTTGTTTTCTTACAGATGTTTCATTACCAAAGTATCATCAGTGTGAGCTGTTTGGTATTAAAACATCTGCAGGAAAACAATCAAGCTCAGAGAGCACCAAAGGCAGCCACAATTCAACCCAGAGCTACAAATACTTTCTTCTATCAGGAGTAATAGATCCATTGTCTGAATTTCCAACCATAGGTAAGATGTGTGGATTTGCATTAGCTTAACTCCATACTCACCAGTTGTCAAATCATAAATTCTCCACTGAGTGATTTTTATCAGGAAATAGGAAAGATATCATCTTATGGGAGATATCATCTTTTCTTCACCATGGATCTCCTTTAAATATCTTTTGTAACCACAGACCATGGCAGTGGACTCCTAAGACTCAACATCTAAAGGCCCGGTCCCACTGCACTTACGGATGCAAAGAGGATGTAAAACGTAAAAAAAAGCTTGCCATCCTTGAAAACACGTATGCATCCATTGTGTACTCCACTGCATTATGTGTTTCATACGCTCTAATCCGTCGAGCATCCATCCACTGAGATTTCATCCATGCAAGAAGTTTTGAATCTGCACAAAACTTTGTGAACGGATGAACTTTCCACCACATACGATATAACATCTGTGACAATTAACGGGCAACAAATGTTCTATGTCCGTTATCATCCATTAAAAGTCTGCTGAATCCTCTCTGCATCCTCTGGCCATCCCCTCAACTCACATCTGCTGCAACTGAAAACGGAAAGAGGGAGGAAACAAAAGGTACACGGAACGTCTACACAGCGTTAGTAGCACGGAAATAGAAAGGATGTAAGCTATGCATCTCGTATATAAAGTATTCAAAAATGGACAAAACGTTTGTATCTGGTGTATCTTGGATTTTAGGATGTCTGGAGTATGTCTAGAGTATGTAGAAGGACACCTATGGACAACCGATATTTTCCATAAAAAAGGGTGTAAAAAATCATCTGGATCCAGTATGAGTCCAGCAGCCATTGGTACAGACCTCTTCCACCTTTGGTCTTGTCTTCAACATCATCAATTGTTCTCCACCATGGATGATGACACAGTCCATATGATAGCTACGTCTCATTCATCACCAGAACCAAAACCTGTTCGACTGTATCAACTTTCACCAGAAGGAGAAGGAGACGTCCAAGAGCTGTGTGGGGTCCGAGGATGAATTGTGAGAAGAATGGAGTTTGGACTTTATGACCAGTTGATGATGGAGTTGAGGAATGAAGACCCTCATGCATTCCATCACTTCTATGAGGGTTCACCAGCCAGTTTTGACGAACTTGTAGAGCCTCTGAGACCCAGATTGACCAAGCTAGCACCAACTTCCATCCTAACCAGGACCCTGGACTGAAGGTGGCACTGACTCTGCGGCAACCTGGCCTCTGGAACCACATACAGAAAACGATACAGTATGCATGAGGGTGCCACACAACAGCATCAGCAAAGTGGTCAGAGAAGTGGTTACAGGCCATCAATTGAAGAATAGTGGAGGAGCTCCTCAGGTGCCCCACCACTGAAGAAGGCTGGAGAAAAACTTGCAGAAGAGTGGTATCAGAGGTGGAACTTTTTCCACACCATTGGAGCCATAGATGGAAGCACGTGCTTGCAAAGCTCCCAGAAAACTCAGGGTCCACTTATTATACAAGGTCTTCTTCAGTATCATCCTCTTTGCCATGGTTGATGCTGACATACAAGTTCATCTACATTGATCTTCAGGCAACGGGTCAGCTTCAGATGCCCAGTATACAATGCAAGTGACCTCAAGGATGGGCAGGAACACAAACCTCATCATGGGTTTTCCAGTCCAGACCCCCTACCAATGACACACAAGATGTGCCCTACTTCATCGTTGGTGATGACGCTTTCTCCCTCAGAACCTACCTCATGAAGCCATACAGTTCAAAATACCTCACCCATGAAGAGAGGATCTTCAACTACAGGCTGTCCAGGGCAAGACGGTGGTGGAGAATGCCTTTGGCATCCTGGCCAACAGGTTCCAGATACTTCTCACCACCATCTGCAACATGACCAGAGACTGTGAGGAGCATCGTGGAAGCTTGCTGCATCCTGCACAATCTCAATGTGCACCCACTACCAAGTGTTGCAGAACAGGCTTGTGGACCATCAAGAAGGGAATGGGGACATGGAGCCTGGTGAAGTGGAGGCAAGGACGTAACCTGATAGACATTGTGGATGTACAAGGCCCCAACAGAGCTTCACGTGAAGGAAGAGCAGCGCAACCTCCTGAAACACTGGTGCAACTTCCCCAGCTGGACAGTGTAGTGGCAAGACAGGATGGTAGATGCTTAATGGAATGCTTCCTGGAGCCTTCGCATAACACGATGAGATTGTGCCATGTATGTTGAGTGCGTCCTACAATGAATAGGGCATATATAGAGAGCTTTGTTTATTTTAAAATGTTGTTGATCAATGAAATAAATTGTTAATGATAATAAAGGTCCATATGTGTGGCATCTGGGATGGTGGACCATACAAGTCCCACTATGGTTCCACTGGGAGGTTTATCTGTCCCACAACTATCCTTATCTATCCCACAACATTCAAAGCGCTAGACCATTTTCAAAGTTTTCACCAACACTTTATTAACTAAAAAAAAAATGAACCAAGTAAACTAAGTGTCTTTAGCAAGATAACCTTTATTAACTTTCTCAGGTTAACTTATACTTATTAAATAAGCAAATGAACCAAGTAAACTGTATTAAATGTCTTAATCAAAATAAATCTTTAGGAAACTTTATGACTGTTTAAATAAGCAAAATGAACCAAGTAAAAGTGTCTTAAGCAAAGAATAAACTTAACAAGTGAAAAACTCAATCTCTGACACTATCTCAGTCACTCTAGTCATGTCCATGTCTCAGCTTTTAAGCAGGCAGGGATTTGTGGAGGTGGCTGTGACTTTAGTGCTGTCTGAGCACTATTGGGGTGCTTGGACCTGAGGTACAACAGGTGGTGGTGTTCAGGAAGCTATCCGAGAGCTGACTCAGTCCTGTGAGGTTGAGAGCCCCTTCATGAAGACTTGAGATGTCAGCCCAATACTGATGACAGATTGTCCATTGACGGGCTTGGTTGTGGGGTGGAGAAGGAGAGTGTAGTGGGGCTGTCTGGTCTGCAGCTGGATGAGACTGGCATCTGTGGCATCTGATGAACCTGGGCCTGGACTGGGAAAGTTCTGCTTCTGCTGTGGGAAGTCCTGGTAGTCGTAGCCTTGGTAAGGTGAGGGCTGTTGAAAGCCGTGGAAGGGCTGTGACATTGCCTGTGGTGAGGAGCAGACCTAGACTGGGTCGGAGCAGCTTCAGCTGGGCCTTGAGGGTTGTGCAGAAGTGCTGTGATCTTCTGCTTCATCACTCTGTACTGGGCCTCGGCAGTCCCTCAGGGTCTGGCTCATGTAGGTGATGAAGGTGCTCCGCCAAGGATGCTCTGTCCAAGTGGACCAGCTGAGAGAGAAGTTCTGGGCTGGTCTTCATTGTGTCCCTGATCTCCAACAGCACACTGGTCCTAGCCCTCCAGTCTGTCTCTCTGCCTGCATCCTCTGGAGCTGGGGGCGGGGGGGTTGGCCTCTGTGGCTGCTACTTCTTCCTCCATTTGTGACAGCAGGCATCATCCTCCACGGGATCCTCCAAGTCCGCTGGCTATGGGGAGGACAGCTGTTGGGGAGGTCTCTGCTGTGGGGCCCTCTGAAGACACCTGCCTGGACAGGGTAGCTGGCTCCTGGCTGAAGAGGACTGGCTCTCTGTGGGCTGTGTATGGAGAGGGGTCTCAAGAGGGGCTTCCTCAGTGGCGGATCTCACCCTCCAGGAAACTGCACTTGGACATGATGTACATCTCCCGGTCAGTGAGCTTGACAGCAGCTTGCCCGGATTTCTTGAGGTGTGGCTTGCTATACCAGATATGCATGTTCTTCCACCATCCAAGGAGTTACTTCTGCAGTTTACCCAAGACTCTCTGCCTTGTCTCTTCAAGCTGTCTGCTTCTTCTTGGTGTCCCGATACAGTCTGTGGCCCTTTTTCCAGTGGTACTCGTTCTCCCTCAGCCATTCCAGCACCTCATCCTCATGCTCCTCGGAAACGGTGTGTACTGTTTCCTCTCTCCCTTCTCCTTCCCTTGCCTCTTCCTCCCTTCTGGCAGGGGCTTCAGCAGGCCTTCAGGCCTGAGCAGCAGGGCCTCAGTAGCAGGGCTTTGAGGGGCTTGGGAGCTGGTCCACCACAGCAGCTAGCAGCAGCTTCAGAGTCAGTTGCCAGGGGGTGGGATGCTGGTTCTGTCCTTCTTCACCTTGCCAGGGGCTGGAACAAGTAGGCACGGCTTCGCAGCTTCAGAGTCAGTGCCAGGGGGTGGGATGCTGGTTCTGTCCTTCTTCACCTTGCCAGGGCTGGAACAAGTAGGCACGGGCTTCTTTTCTTGCCTGACTGACAAACCATGGTGTTCCTGCAAGATGTATGTGGCAGCACGTCTTTCCCATGTATGCTGACTGCGTGCATGCTGCATCCTTTTATATCCGCAGAGCTGACCCAATTCATACTCCCCGCATGTGCAGTGAACGCTTTGCAATCGATATACATCCGCGCGGCATCCCCTTTTTTTCCTATAGGTGATGCATCCACTTCATCCGCTATGCATCCGCTCCTTCTGCTATGCATCCACTTCAAAATTCTCCCCCAGAACCCCTTCGGAGGTGTCATCCGCTTCCAACCACTTTCATTTGCTAGGCTTCCTATGAACATCCATTTAACATCCCCACTACATACTGCCCACGTCCCTTCTTTTCCGTTCTTTTCCATTCTGTTTATGCAAATTTTCACCACTTTTTGGAGCGGATCACAATGGATGTAGCCACCCCCGAAATTTTGCTTATCCACTGTGTCCTTTATGCATATGTTTTGCATCCGTTTGCCAGTGGGACCAGGCCTTAACTCATAACATTTCTTCAAGCCTTTGTGGACTGCATGTCATGACATTGTGCCCCTCCAGGGGTCCACTGACCACAGGTTGAGAACCACTGTTCTATGGGATCTCCTTGATTCTTCAACAACTTTGATTGTTCTAGCTTGAACAATTTTCTGCATCGTGGTGGCTTAGTGGTTAGAATGCATGATTGCAGGTTAACTCTGCTCACACTGTCAGGACTCCAGGAGTTCGATTCCCTCAATCCTGATCAGCTGAAGGTTGGCTCAGCCTTCCATCCTTCCAAGGTTGGAAAAATGAGGACCCAGAGTGTTGGGGGGAGGGCAATATGCTGATTCTGTAAACTGCTTGGAGAGGGCTGTAAAGCACTGTGTAGCAGTATATAAGTCAAAGTACGATTGCTATTGCTACTTGTAAAACAGGGTTGAAGAATTCTGGGAGTTGAAGTCCACACATCTTAATGTTGCCAAGTTTGGGAACCAAAATGTCAGAGCAGATCCTTTATTAGGAGTGCTTACTGATCCTATTGTATTTGTTGTGTTTATCCAAGTAATGAAAATGCCAGGCCAGTTTTTCAGAGCATTTGTGACATGTCTCTCATATGCTGATGACCTCTGTTTCTGTCTCTCTTTCTTCACCTAACCCAGGTGAAGAATGAAGATGGCTCTGTAATAAAATTAAATGGCTTTGTGAATAAAAGGGAAGACAGGATGCTGAGTCTGTGACTTAGAAAAATAAAAATAGCTGTACATGATTTATCAATGGCAGAGATACTAATGGGTGATTTATGAGGTATAGTTTTTAGTGACTGGATGTTAAAGAATCAAGGACATAGGAAAGGGGAAAAAGATGGAAGTGTACACACTCATCTACATTTACACAACCATATTGCTCGTTGGATAGGCATGAAAGAAAAAGAATGGGATTATCCCAACCTCAGATGCCAACAAAATTTGGCTTATTTTATCATGTAACACAGAGGGATTCAGCATAGGTGGGGTGAGTGTGTGAGTTGTTCATGCATTTCTTAATTTTATGTAATCAGATTAGTACACAGCCCCAAGCTTTCATCTAAGTACTCAGGGAAAGAAGTAGGAAGTGGAATGCATCCTCCCATAAGTAACAATATCAGCTATGAACAAGAAAGAAGCAAGCCATGGAAGGTGAGGGTGGGAGAAACTCCACTAAAACTCTAATATTCCCAAAAGACATAAAATGTTGAAGCAAGGGTTTTGTTTTGTTTTTTTGCTCCATGGTCAAAGCTGTATAAATGAGTTCACCAGACAAATAGTGCCTTCCACCTAAGACAGAGGTGGGCAATTAATTTTCCCAAAGAGCCACATGAATAACTGGGACTGAGAGAAGGCCCAACCAATAACTCCTAGCTGTGCTCACTTACAAAGTTGCGGTTTGACCAAGGCAATGGTAGATAGTGGAGCCGAGGTCCCCTCATGTCTACCACCATATCCTCAGCTACTGTAGGCAAGGGTCAAGCACTGCATAGATACAGAAAAGCACTTTCTCTTCTCATCCTTCTGTGTTTGCCAACTGACTGAAGCAACACCCTGCAGATTTCACAGAACCAGGCCCAACTTGGCTTCTTTTCCTAAGTCCTGAGGCAAACTTCTTTACATTTGATTTCTAATTTCCAATTTACCTCACACAGATTGGACAGTGGCTAAAGGCCCATAGTTTTAGGGGCTGTAAAATGCCCAGGACTGATCTAAGGCCAAAGAACAGCTATCTGCAGTGGGTTGCTGTAACCTGATGGTTAAGACAATGGGCTTGTTGACTGGAAGGCTGGCAGTTCAAGAGTACCATATGATGGGTTGAGCTGCCATTATTCGCCCCAGCTTCTGCCAACCTAGTAGTTCAAAAGCATGTAAATGGAAGTAGGTAAATAGGTATCACTTCAGCGGAAAGGTAACAGCTTTCTGTGTTCCTCGGTGTATAGTCATGCTATCCACATGACATATGGAAGCTACTTTGGACAATGCTGACTCCCTTGGCTAAGAAATGGAGATGGGCACCAACTCCGAGAGTCAGACATAACTGGTCATTGGAAACCTTTACCTTTTTGAAAGAAAGGTATTTTGCAACCTCTCAACATGGTCAATGTATTTAATTTTCCATACTTCTTTTTAACAATACCATGATTAAAACTACCCCATTTCATATAAATGAAATGAAGAGGCTGCATTGAGTAGCTTCATCAGCTGGTTTATGAACTATGGCAATTTATAGAGGGCATAGTTAGCCTCTCACTTCTTTTTTAGAGTTACAGATATATCACCTAAATCAGAAAAATGCATGTTACAGCTTTGATTTATTCTGTTTTTTAAAACATTTCATAAGTAACTTCATCTTCATAACCCATAGAGAGTGAACGGAGTCATATTATTTCTTTGTAACCTGTTTACATTACTTCTGTTTCCGCTCATTAGTCCTTCAGATGCATTTTGAACACATCCACAATTATATTCCTTTACGGGGATAAGAAAATGGAATAATGGAGCTGGAATGAACCTCAGAGGTCCTCTAGTCCAGTGGTTGCCAACTGGTGGGCCGTGGACCACTGGTGGGCCATGAGAAAATTTTGGTGGTCCACAGAGAAATGTCACCCACAGAGCATCCCCCAAAGCAATTAATCCAGGCTGTGTGGGAACACAAGGCTACGCCACCCACATGCAGGAACCCTCCCTGCCCACTCACTCCTTACCTGGCAAACTTACCTTCTGAGTTGCTATTTTTCCTTTTTTTCCCCAACCATCAGCTGTTCTGCTGTGCTGGGAGATTTAAATTAGCTAGAAAGCAGGAACTCATTGGATTTCTTGCTTTCTAGCTAATCTTTAGATCTTCAGCTCTGCTTTTAAGCAGAGTCGAATCTTTCTTAGGACTGAAGCTTCTATTTGCCAGTGTAGACTCAGGTAGCCAATGGCAGATAGATAGATCTCTGAATGAATCTGTGACTCTGTGAGCAACTCAATCTGCCTGCCTGTTTTGCCTGATTTTTGGTAAAAGTTGCTCTTTTTTAATAAAACAAAATCAATATTTATATAAATATTTATAATATTTACATACAAGCCATGCCCAGCCAGACACATGACCACCAAGTCACACCCACAAATTAGGCCATACCCGCAGAACTGGTTGTTAAGAAATTTAAATCCCAACCCTACCTCTGTGTTTGTGTGTGTGTGTGAGAGAGAGAGAGAGAGAGAGAAAGAGAGAGGGAGGGAGAAAGAGAGGTTAGATCAGATCTCTCCCCCCCACCACCAACATCAGCAAGCCACCATCAGTCAACATTTATATTAGTGGTCCCCAGGTTTTAAAATCATGAGTTTGGTGGTCCCTGATGTCCAAAAGGTTGATGACCCCTGCTCTGTCCAACCCCCTGCTCATGTAGGAGACTCTATACCATTTCAGATAAGTGGTTGTTGAATGTCTTCTTAAAAACCTCTAGTGTTGAAGCACCCACAAAGCAAGTCACTGATTGACTTCCAGTTCAGGTTTCTTCAGCGACGGACAGAAATCCGTGATCGTGTGTAGTTTTCATCCATACATGCCACTGGAGTGCCCCGAGTCACCCAGATTTGGGGCTGAAGTCATAGAGATAGTGAAGAAGGGGGAGCCATCAGCGGGGTTGAAGAGAGCTGCATCTCTCCTCCTTGTCTGGCCATTACTTCGACTGACTGGTAGAAGGGAAAAACTATTTTAAGTACCTGGGAAACTTGAATTTTAAAGACTAATACTATTTCTTAAAAATATCTGTAAGCAGTGAAAGCAGAAAGGGAGAAGGAAATGGAATGGCTTTTTCCCATTTCATATTGATAGTTTTTAAGTTGACTTGGAATGTTAAGAGAGATTCAAATAAGAAATTGATTACTAATCCCCACTTTGACTAATAGGCTCATTTTCTAGCTTGAAAATAAAGTGCAAAGGCATAAAGATTCTGATTAATTTAAATTTTTCTTTAAAAAAAGAAAGAAAGCCAGAGGAGGGAAAAAGGAAATAAAGGGTGGAATCTGGAAAATGGGGGAGACACCTGAACTTAAAAAAATTGATAGTGGTAATTTTAAACCAGGCTTGCAGAAATACATTGTAGCTGAAAACTTTGTTACAAGATAACAAAGCCCCTGAAAAGAAAGTCGGAAAAGAAGCAAGAAACGAGTTTTCGGATTATTGGATGATTCTGAATTATGGATGGTGGATCCTTAAGTGAAACAAAATAAAAATCAATTGGGGGTTGTTTAAAAATGTTTAAAATGGCAATCGCCTCTGAGAGCTAAAAATTGGATACTTAAATAACAAAAAGAAGAAACGCAATAAGAGGGAAGAGATTTTTTGCTTCATATTTTCAATTTTTAGAAATGGAGATTTATTGAACTATGAAAAACAACCAGGAAACACTGACAACAAGAAAGCGGGGTAAAGAGGAAGCCACCCTTAATGACCAAGCAACTTTAAGCAGGGTAAAAAGGGAAAGGGGTGGGGGCGAAAGAGAGTTAATTAAACTTAGCGCATTGAAGCAGCAACCAAAAAAAAAAAGAGTAACTTTGAAAAGCAATCCATAATAGTCAGAAGAAGCAGAGGAAGACACAAAGAAGAAAGAATCAAATAGAAAAGGAATTCAAAAGGAGGAGAAGGAGAGAGTCGGAAGACGGCGAAGGAAAAAGAGCTACAAAGGACCAGATATACGAAGTTAAAAATGCTTACAGGAAAAGTGTACAAGAAGAATTAAAAGGTCTAAACCTATTTAAAAGACACAGAGACAATGGTTAAAATTGTAATTTAGGAAGAGGATTCTGCAGGGTGCATGCGATAGCATTGTAAAGTTAGAAATAGAAAAGATTTGGAAAAATATGTTTAGATGATAAAGTGAAAGGAAAAAAAATTTTACTGATGTGAAAAATGGAATATTCGGTTTGTGAAAGAGAATAAGCTCTCAATGATTTACAAAAGAAATTAAAAAAAAATTTGAATAAGCAGAAACATGGAAGATTTTAATCAGTTGACAAGATGCATCTGAATAAGAATAATAATATTTAATTGACTACTGTTAAAAACTATTGATTTTGTTTTTATTTAAAGACGAGTAATAAGTTAAAATATGAAATATTAGCATAATTAAATGAAGAGACACTGAATAGGTAATGTTTTTGTAAAAGAAAATAGAAATGTAAAAGATTAATATTAATGCACAGCTGTACTTGAACGAATAATTATTCCATTTCTATTTTACTACTTATATGTATAGTACGTATATATATTTTTTTTTTCTTGGAGGTTTTCACGAGGTTTATTTTGTATGTGTATGTTGATTTTTATTTGGCATCTTTGGTTATTCGGGGGTTTTCTCCTGCAATAAAATTGGAAGTATCTAGACACGTTTGCATGAATTCTCATTCAGCATCTTCAGCTTGTTTCTTCAGCTCTGCGGCTTCCTCAGAGTAATCGTGAGCTGCAGCTGCATTCTTCCTTTTAACTGCTAGTGGGGGTGTGACTTGATTGGGTGGGGCATTGGCTGTATTCTGATTGGGTGGGGTGGTTCTGATTTGTTTGGGGTTTGCTTGTTCGATTGTAGGGGTTGGCTGTGTTCTGATCTGGGTGTTCTGTTCAGTTTGGACTTGGCTGCTGCTCAGGTTAGTTTTAGTTGCTGGGATTTGAGCTGATAAAGCATGTAATTCTTTGTTTGGCTTCACATTCGGTGGTCGTGCACATCTTCATGTCTGGTGTCAGTTTGCCTCATTATGGCTCGGAGGGGTTGAAGTGGGTTAGTGATGCAGCTGCGGTACGGCTTCTGTCCCATGTCGCTGAACTCATCTTCTGTGTGGGTGTGAGTCTTTTTTCTACGTGGAAAGTGTGGTGTGCATCTTGTGTGGCCACTTGTGGTGGGGTCTGTGTAATTCTTCATGTTGTACTCATTATTAATGAGGCAGGTTTCCCAAATGGCTGGTAGGCGGAGTTACATCTCATTTCATGCTGTGTTGGGGCGTTTTTTATCTCTATGCTCTCTGATTATTTCTGTTGTTGAAGTGTCAGTTTTGCGATACTTCTGGTATTTTTAAAGTCAATTTCATGTCCTGTGGCTTTTGACGTGTTGGACACAGGAAGAGGTCATTCTTCTTTTTGATTGACGTTCTTGTTTTTCAATGGTGCACTATTCTTCTATTAGTTTGTCCGATGTATGTGGTGAGACAGCGGCTGCAAGGGGATTCGATATACTCCTTGGTTTTCTAACTTTGAGTTTGTTCTTAGGGTTTCTTAGGATGCGTGGACTATTTTTTCTGTTGTGCAGAATGCGGGTTTTAATGTTGTGTTTTTGGAGGATCTTGCTGATTAGGGAATTTAACCACAGCAGAATTCAATTGAAATAGTTATGGTTATAAAATAGAGGTTAAAAATGAATATTATAACTGTAATGTTATAACTGTACAGTTATAACCTGTAAATTTATTAAACAAGATTTGAAAAAAGATACAAAGTTCACACTCCAGGTCCAGTAATTACAGGGGAAAGTTTGTTTTATGAGAAAAGATAAATATGAAATTGTAAACCGAACAGATGGGAAAGTATAAAAAACACTTGATTAGAAAGATTTTAAAAATTAGAAAAAGATATGTAATTGAATTAAGAAAAGAATGAGATAATTTAAAATAAGGCTATAGGAAGTAAAGAAAGGGAAATACTATTGAAAAAATTGTGAAAATAGTTACAAGATATGGATTAGAATGTATAACATAAATATCTAATTGAGTTTATGTCTGTATGGAGAAGTTATAACCTGGGGTCACGCTGTCCTCAAAAAAAGATATTTTATTTATATTTGTATGTTTTGTGAAAACTTAAATAAAACTTTTATTAAAAAAAAGCAAGTTACTGATTAATTGTACTTCAGGAAATTTTTCCTTATTTCTAGGTGTTCTCTCATTGATTAGTTTCCATCCATTGTTTCTTGTTCTGCCTTCATGTGCTTTGGAGAACAGATCGATGCAGATTCAGAAACACTGACAACAACATCAGTTGCTACCAAAATCTGTTGCAGGACATGGGAAGAGAGTCACAAGGTTCAATTCTTACAGAAGAGAAGTAGAGATGGAATTGATAGAGTTTGGTCCTTGCTTTATTCTCTTGAGATATTGAAAGAGAGAAGTGTAAAAATATAAAGCCTGGGTTCCCCTCCCAGGATCTTACGAGAGTAACCAGGGTTTCCTCCCAGGATCTAATAGAGTAATTAGAAACTAGCAGTATGTATGAGACAGGTTTTGTTCACTAATTGGGAAATGAGATACCACAAATTCCATAAAGGTCCAGTGCCCCTAGTTTAAAATTGGCTTTAAAAAGGTATTTATATCCTATGAAAGCTAGAAGTACGTGGGTCCGCTGTTTAAAAAAAAGGCACGTGATCAGGAGGGTGCAGAATTCATCCTGAGCTGCACAAAACTCTGACGAGTAAATGTGTGGAAGGATGTAGTTTGGAGTGGCAGGAGGAAGGGTCTTTTCCATCTAGATACTAAATTGAACCCTTAAATATTAGAATGATGCACCCAATAGCATAATAGCATAAGAGAGACAGACATCTGTAGCATGGAAAGCTAAGGGAAGTTGTACAAATTCTTTTAACCATGATCCTTTGGGAGGGTAAATCCAGAGCAAAACCTCAATTTCATTTCATTACATTAACTCCTGTGATTTCCCCATCCCCCCAAAATGATTACTTCTTCAGTCACATGAAGATTGCAAATAGGTTGTTAAGAAATGGCTTGTACTGACTAAAATAAATAAAGCAAAAACTTGAAGTGGTTACTGCATTTTTTGTTCAAGTAGATAGAAATAGGTCATAAGTCACTGCTTTTCTTTCCTTTTCTTTTACCTTTCACCTCTTTCACTACTTTTACCAATTTTTCTTGTTCCCTCATAATCTTTGATTTTATTTATATTTTATAGTATAATAAACTTTAACTTTTTTTAAAAAAAGTACAAATAGATTATACTTTTGTCCAAGGCCCTAAAGATATCACCCAAGATTTTGAGTGGTATCTCAGGTTACTATGGCACTGAAAAAAATGATTTTTTTCGTGACTGCTAGAACAACCCCATGGTCACATGATCAACATTCAGATACTTGACAACTGGCATATATTTATCACGATGGCACTATCCTAGGGTTACATGATCACTTTTTGCCACCTTCTATCAAGCAAAGTCAATGGGGAAGCCAGATTCATGTTACTAACCATGTTACTAACTTAACAGCTGCAATGATTCAGATAACAACCAAGGCAAGAACGATCATAAAATGAGCCAAAAGTCATTTAACAACTATTTTCCTTAGAAACAAACATTTTGTGATCATAAGTTGAGGACTAGCTGTACAGTATATGGCTTTGAGGCTACAGCTGAGTATCCTAGATTAGAGAATGAGAAACAACTAAAAGAACATAACGTTAAAATGTAGAACAGCTTCACATTCATATACGTTCAAGTTTATACTTTCTTTTAAAGTACGGACTTCTAATGAAGCAGGCTTTGCCTTAGGGGATCATTTGTAGAACTGTCTGATTAAATGTGGGCCTTCAGGAATTGTTCCTTGAGGAAGTTCAGATCCAGATCAACAGGACTGGAAGAGCTGTTTCTTCCTTCTCTTTTTCTCCATTATGAAAACACAATTGCTGATGATACCTTCAAGTTATTGTTTAGAAGAAATCATTCGTACTCTTCACAGGAAAAAAAAATCAAAGAACAAAATCTAAATCCCCATTCAGGTAAAATGTAAGCATTTACTTGGACTAATAAAAAGAAAACACAGGTCTGAAGAGCTGAAAAGATGTCCTTCCTTTCCCCTTTTGTTGAAACAAAACAATAAGCTGTTTAAAGTGTTAAACTGAAGTGATTTTTTTACGCTTACATATTACAGTTCTTTGGCACTTGAAATCATTTGTATTTTTTTTTTTTAAAGGGGGCTTGTTAAGTGGGGGAGGACATCTTTCTGACAATCAGGGGGAAAAAAGAGCAGAATTTTAAATTGCCCCCTTTGACATCAATAAATAATGAGAGCAGAAATTGCTTTTTTACAAATGTAAATGAAATGCAATAAGCAAATTTGACTAATCTGCCAGTTTGATTGCTTTGTTTGGTATTTCACCACAGTGAGCAAAGAGAGTAGTGTTAAAAAAAAGGTTTGGAAGGAAGATTCACGTAAATTTGAATTTTTATAAAGTAGAACATGAGTTGGGATATGGAGACCATACAAATTCAAAACTCAAAAGGCTCTTTTCAGGTGGATCAAGGCAGCAAAAAAGTATAAAGTTCTGTTTTGTGGGATGAAATAATTAATATTCAGTGCATGTTTCATTTTCTCACATAGAAACATACAAATGCATCTTTTATTATTTGTTAACACCATGACATTTTAAAGCCCATGTATGCTGAAAAAAGTACCACTATTATGGTACCACTATGTCTATTATTACCACTGTGAAGATTATTTTCAACAAAAGTAATGAATACATTTCACTATATTTATTATGAAATGTAATAAACCAAAAATCCGGAATGAGGGCAAGACGCAAAATATGACAAGACAACTAAAAATGAACCAAAAATCCCCAAAAGAATTAAGTCTGCTTCTGCAGATAAACTTTGTGGATTTCAGGACATTTGTGAAAATGTGGACATTTCATGTAAACACAGGCATGGAGGAAGGACTTGTTTTTAATCTCTGAAGTATGATTTCCAATTTTTTATTCTTCTATTCTATACTTGTTAGTAAATTTGATTTGCATTGTTAATCCCAATTATATATTGGATAATTTTACACCACTCAAAGTTGGCTCCCTGGAGTGGGCAATCCTGCAAATGAATGAATGAATTTCAGATTGGAGCACCTAACAACAGTCATTCATGTTTTCAGGAATATGCCACTGAACTACTGCAATGCATTCTACATGGGACTGTCCTTAAAGACTACTTGAAAATTTTGGTTATCCTGGAATGCAGTTACCCAGAATAGGTCACTTATTGACCTTGGACATGTTATATTTTGCTCCAGGACTTCCATTGGCTGCCAGTTAGCATCCACATGCAATTCAAGGTCCCTTAGCATGAAAACATCTTTGGGGTTACCAGTTCCAACAAATATTGACCAGACCAACTTGTTTATCCCAGGAAAAACTTTTAGTCGTCTCCCATTTATTTAAGATGTACAGTATGCTGTTTTTCTGTGGTAGAATCTATAGTTTGTGATAGCTTGCTACTCAAGCCCTTCCATAAACTGATAAAAACAGAGCTTTCCTGAAGTATCAATGATGTTATCTAGGATAAAATGACCGTTCAAAGGTCTTTTAAGTTTTATAATTTTATTAGGGAAGGGGGAGTTGTAATCTAATACTACTATAAACTGCTGAAAGTTTTGAAATTATAGCAGGTAATAAATCTAATAAATCTGTTTAAATAAATATTTGTTTTCTTTAATCATCATCCACAGTTCAGTGAAGAAATGGGATCTGTAGTTGTTGTTTGAGATCAACCTGCCATGACATAACAAGGCCTCAGAAAACTGTTTTGCATTCTTTCTCTTTTGAAATCAACTACAGATCTTACCTACTGAATAAATGTCCAGTTAACGAAGGGCAACTAAGGTGTTACTTCATTCCAGTCTTTTTTGCTTTGAAATACCTAGGAAAACCACCACCAAATCTTCCAATATTCTGTTCATGTTTTTCCTGGGGGACAAAAATATATGCTGCTTTTCTGTTTCTCTTTTTAAAACGCTTTAAGTCTATTTTTTTGGCAGAGTTGAGCTTTGTTACAAGATGGTTAAGTTATGACAAGATCATGGCAGACCTAAGCTTTGTTAAAAGATCGCTGACTTGTTACAAGTTTGTGGAGTTGAGCTTTGTTGCAAGATGGTTGAATTGTTAAAGAGGGAATTGTTAAAAAAGTAGAGGGCAGAGTTAAGCATGGTCCCAAGATGGTTGCAAGATGTGGTAAAAAAAATGGTTGAGAGAGACATTTTCTTCTTTTCTTTTCTTCCCTGGGGCATATTTTTCTGTCATTTTACAGCATCACTATCTGTCCACATGCACTCCTAAAAATACACCCTGATTGCTTTCACTGAAATTTAATTGTAGCACAGAAAGACAGGAAGGCTGCAACCTGTCATAAAGATGACATTATAAAGATAGAGAGGACAGTAGTCTTTGGCCACCCTGTAAATGGGATAAGTGCCAGAAGTCTGTAGCCCACCCAAAAGATTTTTTTCTAAAATACTGTTCTTGAAAGTAGGTTCTTTTCTCTCAAACTAGTCATTAAAATAATAATAATTTCTTATCAGACCACTAATTTTTTAGAGGAGTGTGGGCAGGACCAGCTTTCAAATGAAGGATCCCAGTGGTTCGTCTTTGGTTGGCAAAATTCCTGAAAAAAAGTTTCCAATTTTAGTTTCACCAACAATTTTTCAGAAGAACTTTTTCCTGATCATTAAGTGGGATAAATTTGCTAAATAAATTTGATATGATTCTTCTTTACATTTTAGGGCTTGGCAGGGGAAAAAAAAACACCTCCATTTGTTTTTATTTAAACAAAATCATTCATTTTGTTTCCATTCATTTATTTTTTCTTATTCCTCTAAATTATCTTTATTTTATTTTTTATTTTTTTTAAATGTTGGTTTGAGTGGGAGTCATGACCAATAATTTGCTACATATCTGTTCTTTGTGTGTATGTTTAAATAAGCCATATGAGAAGACATTTCTATATTCCCCTTTAAATGTTGGTTTAAAAAATTCATGTTGCATGGGTTCACATTAAAAATCTGAGTTGAATAATTTTACTTCCCATTAACTAAAATTTTAGTGTGTATTTTGTTGCCACCTAGAATTCCTCTGCTACTTCACAAGCCATTCCAACTAGTTTAAAAATTTGTTTTAATGAAAAACAAATGAAAAGCAATCAATTAGGAAAGAAATGTATGCATTAATTTGAATTCCCATTCTGTTTTCGGCTTGAAATAAATACAGCATATTCAGTTCATTTTTTCATATGCACGTGCACACACATGTGCACGTGCACACACACACACACATACAGTGTGTTGGGCTTTTGCAGCCTGACACACAGACAAACCCAATACACAAGTCTGATGATAGCAGATGAGATTCTGCCGAAACGTTGCTACAACTTTAAAAGCACAACTATAATGACGTGGGAAAATACCTGAACCAAGCTGAATACCATACATATAAACCCTTAGTGATTACTAAGTAAACAATTAAATGACACCCTGCTCTTTGAATAGAATTAAATGTTTCTTGGTGGCTACTTAATTTCAGTAAATCACAGTAAAAATATTAGCATGGGGAGAAACATTCTGTGTGAATTTCCTCACCCAAACAAATTGTGGAATCTGTATCTAAGAGCTTATGACCTGATGTCTTAGTACATTATGGATCCCACTGTGTCATGGAAATGCATGAGAAGACTTGAGGAAAAGAAGGAGAGATGTTGCTTAGAAATAGAGAAACTGGCTCCAGATAAAGGTTAAGGGAATTCAGGAATGCTTTGACTTGGACTGTTTGTGGGAATTTAATGACTCTAAGCTGATGACACACTTAATTCCACATTTCCAAAATCACTTAACCATCACAGTAAGAAAATGAGAAAGGACTCCTCCCCTCTCAATGAAGCAGGCAGTTAAAAGTGGTGAGTTGGAAGTTTATACCTTCAGATTAGCAACATTCTGTTAATGTAGTCTTACAATAAAATAGAATTCATTCATCTAGTCCTATTTCCAACCTAGTTTACCTGGGAGGGATGACTCACTTATTAAGGATTGGATTTACAATAAGAAAACATAGGTTGGAGATATATGGACCTAAATATATGGACCTAAATTCCCCTGAATCTGTCCCAAACAGATTCGCAGGAAACCAAATCTCATTTGTTACTGTTGTTAATCAAGAACAGTTAGGAGCATGCTAAAAAACAGTGACAGAGAGAGCTGGCTAAACAAGCAGCCAGAGGTAAAATAATAATATCCATCAAGAGTCCAAAAAATAATCCAACGACTGATCCATATGATCAGCTCAGTCCAAAGAAATTATGGGCCAGCATAATCCATAGGATGTGAGATCAAAGGCAGAAAGTCAGTGATTGTGCCCATTGTCCTTGCAGGATAAACCAGACAGGAAAGCTGACCAGATGAGCTAATCTTACTTTATTGTAAAACTTCATAACAGAATCTTGCAAGTCTGAAAGTTTACAGCAGGGGTATCAAACTTGCATTGTCATGGTGTTGTCACATGACATATCATGACTTTCCCTCCACCTTCGCTAAACTGGGCATGGGCGTGGCCAGTGAATGATGCATCCAGGCCTCAGGCCATGAGTTTGACACCCCTGGTTTACAATATATCTTCTCACTCCCAATCTCCTTTACACCCTGACAACGTAGGGAGGGTATCTTCTGAGCCTCTTGCCTCACCCACTACAAAATGTGGACTATGTTGTCTCTTATCTGATCATTCTTTTGGCAATGTCTCTTTGCCCAGTCTCCTAAGGTCATGCCCACATGCTGTTACAAAGCCCCAGCTTTTTTGTGTTTATATTGTGATATCGTATCTTCCATCTTGACATTTTTGATTACTTTTTATGAACCTTGCTACATAGGCTATTCTACTGATTACTTCTCAATGGCAGGAAGAATGTCTCCTTCTTTCCATAGCAATAGGTGCCATCTCTAAACATCTGGAGCACCACACTATTGGTGTTGACAAAACCACCTTCAATCAATTGCAAAAGGCAGCTTCACTCGGAATAGCTTACATCTTGTGACAATTCCTTTAACATCATCAAACAAGAACATCTGCCTTATCCTGGGACTTGATGGGGGATAAAAATGCTAAATCCAATCAAAACATCTGGCTAACTGTGCAACAAATCCTAATGCCTCAGAACAATTTTACACATTCATTGAGATATTCTTTTCTCTTGGCTCTGAAAAATATGCATTAAGGTGCCAGGAAGATTTTCTGTAAATATTTTATTCCTATGACCTTAAGTTGGTTGGCTTGTTTCTTAAATATAATAAGAAAGATTCCACTGGAATTGGAAGTGGTTTGAACCTGCATTTTTTGTAAGTGGCTTCATAAGATGCCATTCTCATGGCTGACTTCTTCTGGATCATCAGGGGGTAAATGAGATGCATATTCACATCCTGAAAGAAACCTTCCCCCACTGCAAAGCCTTGACATAGGGGCAGGGTGAAGATTGTTGAAGAAGATGGCTGTGTGTCAAATGGAATGTGATTATGTCACTCATTTTATTTTCCATTGTATATAATTTAAAAGCATACTGTCATGGTAGTTTTGATAATTAAAACAAGTTCCCATTGTTGTTTATAATTATCATTTTAAAACTTGACATTTGAAGATTGCCTTTGTGTCTTAATTTTCTTTTCAAAGTATGTGCTGAGTTGAAGGGGACCTTCTTTTAGCCACTGGTTTTGGGGTTGCTGCCCTAGCACGATCCATGAAATCAAGAACTTGTAATTGGAGCTCAGTTATTCAAAGCAGATGCATATTTACACTTCTTGTTGGACATAACACCAGCTGGGCAGTCCCTGTGCTAGAAGCATAACTATAGGTCTTGGGCCAGTGTCAGGCAGCCAAATGAATGGAATCTGAGAATCACTCCTGGGATTGACTCATTCGCTCAGTTGGGAGCTAGCCAATGCTGGGAGGAATGTTCAGCTGCTACCTGCCATTCTCAGTTAATGCAAGAGTATCATCCCATCCCAAATCTATGCCACTCTTGGCATGGCTAAATCTACCACAAAATAAGAATGTGAAAAAATCTTCTAACATTCTAATTAATGGGTTCCTCTCAAAGTTAATTAGACACACATAAGTGACTGCAATATTACTGTTTCTAGAATCAAGTGAAAAGCTTTGTGCTTTTGGGAGATGAAGTATGGATTGATCTAAATTACTTTTATCCCAATATTTTGGACATAGTGAAGGTTTGGACATCTAGATCAGGGGTTACCAACCTTTTGGGCCTCAGGGACCACCAAACTCATAATTTTAAATCCCGTGGACCACTAATATGAATTTGACTGACAGTGGCTTGCTGATATTGGTGGGAAAGTAGGTCCCATATTACAGAGCTGCAGAAGTCACAGAACTGGCTCTTTGATCATCCCAGAGCAGCTGCTCTTCCACCTGGGTGCACCGGCCTGCCATGGACTGGAGGAGCTGGTCCAGGATGACCAAAGAGCTAGTCTTGCAACTACTGCAGCTCTGGAATACGGCATCAACTTTCCCACCAACTTCAGCAAGCCACCCCGGGGAGGATTTCCCTCCCCTGCTGTTGGTCTTACCTTCCAATTCCAGTTCGCATGGCTCTACTCAAGGGAAGGTTTGTGCTCAGCTGAAGGGTGGGGGCCAGTGAGTGGGCAGGCCATGTGGACAGTGCAACTTTGTGTTCCCACACAGCCTGGGCTAATTGCTTTGGGAAAACTGCTTTGGGGGGGAGGGCATTTCTCTGCGGTCCACCAAAATTTTCTTGCAGATCACCAGTGATCCCCAACCCACCTGTTGGTGACCACTGATCAAGATGATTCCCAATTTTCCATCTCTAGCAAGGAGGATGCAACTTGCAACTCTAAGAAAGTTTCCACAATATGGGTTGAGAAAAGGCCTTTTAAGCTAGAAAGCATAGTGTCCAGTGGATTTGTATCAACCCACCTCCTTAAAAAATGTTGGAAATAGGGCTGTTTGTCTGATAAAATATCCAATTTTCCAATAGCTGAACAAATGCTTGAGAACCAGTTTGGTGTCATAGTTAAAGTACCAGATTGGAAACCAGGAGACTGTGAGTTACAAAGCCAGCTAAGTGATTTGAGGCCAGTCATTCCTTTTCAGCCTAAGAAACAGGCAATGGCAAACATCTTGCCAAGAAAACTGCAGGGACTAGTCCAGGCAGACACTAGGAGTGATGCCTTGAGTGTTGTGCATTCATACACACATATACAAAGATGCTTCAGTATAAAAATATCTACTGAGAAAAGCAGCTTTGACAGATGCCATGTTCAATAGAGTGATAATGGATTGAACAGCACATTTAACCATATTCTTTCTATACTTTTATCACTACAAATCCTTCCTGACCTTATTTCCTCCTACAAATTTCCAAATCATGCTTATCATTCCATAAGGGAAAAAAAGAGGCAAGGTGGTTCAATTTCAAAATCTTAAAAAGCAACCAGTCAAAATAAAAGTGCAAAGGAGCTCATAAATCTTAATTAAAGAAGGGCAGAAACTCCTTTAGATGAAAAGGGAGCAGGTTTCTCTGAATAAACAGGCAGTCAAGAATATCTGAAAGCTTTCATGTAACACTGGTGTATTCAAGACTAGGCTAAGTGGAAACAGCTCCATCCAATCTTTGATCTAAGTCAAAACACGTAGCTCCAAGGTCAACCACGATCAGTTCAGATATCATGTTCAGTCTTGATTCAGGACTGAATTATCACGATTAGTTTGCACTGGTTCCTTAGCAAAGGGAAGGAGAGACAGAGAGATAGAGAGAGGGAGGGAGGGAGGGAGGGAGGGAGGGAGAGAGAGAGAGAGAGAGAGAGGCATTCTTCAATTGGTTTATGATCATTTGTACCTCAGTGGCACATAAAACAAGTTCTTGTGTGTGACAGACAGGCAAAGGCCCAATCATATGTTCATACTGAGGAACATTCATCTACAACTAAAGCAAATTCTGATCAAGAAATGGGAGGTCCAAGCTGTACTTCTCAGATGAAGTTTGGTGCTCTTTCTCATACTCTCTTTTTCTCTCGGTGTGTTTGAGCAGGCATGCATGTGTTTGGCAAACATCACAGCACTCATCACACTGGAAAGAAAGAAGCCAACTCCCATTCTGCTACACTTAGGAGCCCATCAGAACAGCTGTCCACACTTCATCCAGAGGCTGTGCAGAGCACAGTTATGCTGAGTTGAAGGTCAGATGCCAATTACTGCTCTCTTGGATCTCTCTCCTGCTCCATTCCTGCTGAGCAAAACATCCTGTACAAAATAAGTGAGATTGAATCAGGCCATCCAAGGTTCTCATCATTTTCTGACTCTCAATGGGTCATACTGATGACAACAGCTTGAAGCAACCTGTTGCTATGAAAGGTCCAAGGGGCCAATTGAAAGTGTATTTATTTATTAGATTGATGTGCCACTCATCTTGTCTAGAGATTATTGTGGGTGGCTTACAAATATTAAGCCAGTTAAATATCAAAATGATAAAACAATAAATAACAATGATAATAATAAGCACAGCAGAAGGGGAAAAAAGAATTTGAGAAGACAACAAAATCTGCGAATAGAAATAGAATGAGTATAGTAAAAAGAAAGCAAAGGTAGTAGTGATAGGTGCCTTGGGTGCAATCCCAAAACAATTAAAGCACCACTTGAACACCATTTTCATTGACAAATTCACCATCAGTCAATTGCAAAAGGCAGCTGTACTTGCAACAGCTTACATCCTGGAATGACATCTGTAACACCATTAAGCAACCACATCTAACTAACCTAGATCGTTGGACAAAAAATGCGAATTCCAGTTTCAACATCTGGCTGACTGTGTGACAAACCATAAGTACAGTTAAAAATGGGAGAAGGGAGCATGAAGAACATGTGGAGAAGAGAGTTTTTTCCCTTAATCCAATAAAATGTTGCATCCTTGTTGAAGTCCCTGGCCAACTAGCAAAACCAGATCTTCAGGCCCTTACAGAAAGTCAACAAGGTGGAAATGGATCTCACCTTGGGGGGAGAGGGAGTGCAGTGTTCCAAAGGGCAGGACCCATAGCAGAAAAGGCTCCTCTAGACCCTACCAGCCAAAATTATTTGTCCAATCGGGTCTGCAGCATGCCTCTTTGCTACCACAGTGGGATGGGCCAATCCCATTAGGAGAAGATGGTTTTTCAGATAACCAAAATGTTAGTTGACCAAAGAGATCCTAGCAAAGGTACTGCAAAAGTTCACATTAGTTGGTGTGGACAGCTTTTGACTCTTAGGTTACTCTTTTGTTTGTCTTTCAGGATTATAAACTAATCCAATCATTTACTTTTCAATCTCACTAAATATAAACTACAGGCATTCGTGGGAAGAGAAAGTAAGCAAATATGGACAAAAGAAAACTTTCTGGTCCTTTCCCTCTTGCTGAGATTAAGTGTTCTCCATCCATCAATGAGTCAGCAGAAAACTGCACCAGCGTGAAATTTGCTGTTGTTTCAAGTCACTGCTTTATCCTGACTTCCCTCCAAAGTAATATGTAACAAAACCTAACAGAATTTATATACCTTGAGATTGCCTTTGCATGGAGTCAGAATAATGGGGAAAATATCCTTTAATATGTATGACTTAAAGCTATCTCACTTTTGGGATGAATGGAAGGAAATATCATAAAAACACAGTTGGAGGGGAGAAAGATGTTGACAGGACATATTTGTGCCATGGTTAAGGACAAACGGGAGAAAGCTCTTAGTATGAATCTGATAAAACTGCTATGGTCACCTTACCATTGATGGATTTACTTAAAGCATTTATAAATTGCTTTAAACCTAGCAGCTGCCCAGTGTGATGATGATTTAAAACCACAATGGAATCACAGTAATAAAAAAGAAAGAGAAAGCAATCAGATCACATGGCATCTGAATTCTTTTTGGTGGAAGCTAAAATAGTACAGAAAAGGCATTAAAATTCACCAAAGACCAAGAAACAAAGACTTCAATGCCTATTCAATTTTTAATAAAGCAAGAGCTAATCTACATTGTCTACTCACTCAGCTAACCTTCCTTCATAATGAGACATATAACACAATTATCAATGCCATTTAGTTTGTTTTAGACCTTCCCCCCCCCACCTTTCTATTCCAACCTATCCTTTTTTGTTGAGTTTGGAATTATCTCAAGGGGTAGCTCCCTCTCTTCTTTCCCTTCTTCAAATCAGACTGAATTTTTTTTATTCAATTTATTAAAAAACATGGAGAAATGGAACTAAAAATCTCAGGTTTTCCTGTAGATGAAAACATGAGCTGAAATCCTAGAACAATCAGCTTGCATTAAAGGGGGAAACTCTTTTTTGATGGCTAAAAGGAATTCTTAAACATGAGCAGATGAAAAATGAGAAAAGACAATCATGGTCTCTGGTGCAGATGCTTACCTACTGTAAATCTATATCTACCACACATTATTTTGCCATCACTAGATTTTTTTGCATCCAACAAATAGAATTATTTATGCACTAGGGAGAACCGTTGACAATGGCTTTACGAAAGATTCACATCTTTCGACTTTAAGAGTTGATTCATTACTGAATGCATCATTTTTTTTATCCTTCTTCCCTGCAATGAATGGATTTTTAAAAAATAAAGACAAACTAGAGCAGACATTATGAATAATACTGATAAAAAAAAATTCCTTGTGCATTACCTCTTTTTGCTCTTTGTGGCTTTAATTACTCCTCTATAACAATATATTTCAATGCAGAGAAAAATCCCTTGATAATCCTGAGCATTAAAACTTGATGACTTGAGAAGTGGGGAACATCCTTTATAGTAAGATTCTACATTCAACTCATTGCATTGCCAGTAAAATATCAAAAAGTGGGGAATATTATCATTTTTGTCCCAAAGCTATGATGAGTGTCTACATGTTTGCTTCATATGGTCTTTCTTATATTCATACTGTCATATTTTTTCATTAATATCAAAATTCTATTCCTATTTTACTTGTTAGTATTTCAGATGGAAACCTTGAGGGTTGGTGAATATTTTTTTTACTGAAATCAAATGTGTTTAGGGAAATTTGACCAGAACTTTCACATCACATATTCTAAATTCAGAGCTTGATGGAAATTTGGGATTTTTAGCATTGGAGAGCATATCTGCCCTGAAATATGTGAGATAAACCTGCCTTGTTAGAATTTTCTATCCTCAAATGTTTCTTTCTTTCTTTCCTAATAAAGATTACCATTGTTGTTGCTTTTGATTGGTGTAATGCTTGCCGTTGCGTTCGCTTCTAGGGGGGAAAAAGCCTCTTTAATTGAGACTTGTCTTGACATCCTTTTAAATTATTAAGGGCTTGGGATGCTCATTAAAGAAGAGATTAGAACACACAGTAGACGTGGGTAATTATTAAAGGCCCAAGAAGAGGGACAGATGGTGCATTTTAATGGAGGCTTTAGTGGCTTGCTAAATTAAATGAGTAGTTTAGTGATAAAACTGGTTGGAGTTAATCAATTGAATAAAACTACAGAGAGACTGTGGAAAAGGGTAGATCAGAACAGTTTCAGAAAGCAATGTCAGGCAGTTAATTCATATTTGTTTAATAATAGATTTGATGAAGAGTACCTAATTTGTCAGAAAATTGGGTATTAGATAAAGAGCTGTTTGATGGATGAATGTGGCCCAATTCAGTGTTAGCTGTGTGAAACACAGCAATTTCAAAACACAATGATGAATTAATTATTTGATTGAAATACAGCATAATTGTTTTAATTCCACAAATCTGATACATTTCTGAAGATCCTGATGTGTGCCCAGTGGCATTTGTACCAGTCTTCTGTTGCTCATCTTCACAAAGTCATTGGCTGTGTCTGAATCTGGTTGTATTTGGATGTAACCTGCAGGTTTTTGGATCCTAGAGAAGGGCTTTCCAAACTTGGCAACCTTAACACTTCTGGATTTCAACTATCAGAATTCCTCAGCCAGCCATGCTTCAATTGGCTAGCAGATTCTGTGAGATATTAATCCTCATGAACCCTGTTGACTGAATTGTGATCCAATAGAGCCTGAGGTAGGTTTAGGATTTTTTCTGCTTTACCTAGACAGTTCCTCAGTGAAAATCCCCTCTTGGTCATTTCCCCCCCAGAAAAAGAAAAGGTAGCCACCATAGTTTTAGTTGGAGACTTCATTGTGTGTGAAAAGTAATGGCCAAGTCCAGATCTTTTAAAATTAGGCCTGAAAGTGTTGATCAGATTCTCTTATTGCTATTGCTTGCTTGTTAACTGGATTTTCCAGGCTGCTGGATAACTTGCCCAACTCAAGTCATTTGCTGGGTTTACTAATAAGAGAAGGAGCCTTTAACCCAGCAGCTGTTCAGTCAACTGATTGGAAGTTCAGGGATGAGAAATACGATATGAGGCTTTTCACTTCTTAGGCCTCAGGATGAAAACTCTCAGAGTTCAAGGAGAAGTTGGCATTTAATAGCTAATTAAATGTCTCCATGGCATATGCCTGTAGCTGGCAACTGTTAGAATGGAGTGAGTCTTAACACAGCTTGCCTGATCCGTCTGATCATAAACTGTAAGGAAGTGTAGCCGTTGTAAGATTTGCTCTGCTGAGTTACTTTTCTCCCAGTGTTTCAGTTTGCTTATTTGGAAAATGAGCCTTGGAATTTGCTTTGTGCTGAACTGCTTGAATGAAAGACGTAACATAAGCTAAGCACATTTCTTCTCTTAGTCAGCCAATTCATTAAAAAAGGAATTTAGCAAAGCTTTTTTGGGTCACCTAAGGATAAATTACTGGTTGAGTTCCTTGAAACCTTGATGAAGCTGCAATATTTTTAAGAGAATAGGGGAATACAGGAATAATTTTTAACCATAACTAAAAGTTAAAATAGTTTAATGTTTAATTGGTACAGTAAGTTGTGCCTAATTTCACATTAAAATGAAAATTCCTGGTATCTTGTTAATAAGAAGAGAGAAAGAAGAATGACTCTGAAGTTTGGTATGTTTCCTCCATTTAATGATATATGGTTTAGCTTTATATACAAATCAGCTCAGAGGAAGAGATTGAGACTTTCTCAGCACAGAGATTTTGACTTGCTTAAAGATAGACTGAAATGTACCATTTCCATTTCTGCTTGTTGAAACATTTTTCTAAAAAAATAGTTCATTGAATTTTTAAATCAATACTATTCATAATATAGATAATATTACAATGAATTGTAGTGCTAGTATTAATATAAATAATGCAGCTATAACCAAAGAATAAAAACTAGTATATTTTATTCTATGTATCTATTTTTAAATAAACTATGTACTTAAAAAATAATAAACTAAAAAAAGGAAAAGAAATGAAAAGAAAAATAAAAAACAAATAAGAATTGAAACCTAATGTTCCCTCTAGGAAAAACTCAAGAAGCCTATGTTATGTTTAGCTCACTGTGAATTAGATTTATTCTTGTTAACCCTTTTCTACATTATGTGAGCACAGCATGGTTCTTTAAATAAATGAAGAGTTGAACAGTTTTGATTAAGATGTCTAAAAATAGAGCAAATATTAACAGTATTAAAAAAGCTGAACAGAATTATTATTTTGTACTGAGTATGAGCATAAATGAAGAGGAATTATCTCAGAGAAATACATCTTTTTAATATGTAACCCACTCTGGTTTAATTCAAAAGTTCAATGGCAGCAAGCTCTATAGTCTAAAATGGTTCTGTGCTGATCCCAACCAGCCAAATGAACTGAAATAGACCAGTATGCATGCCTCTCCCCTATCCAGTTTAGACTGCGACAATCCTAATGATTAAAAGCCTGGATTTACAGCCCTTCTGAAAGTGTCTTCATATTTCATAGTGTAAAATTCTTTGTATTTTCTGCCGAAGACTGAAAGCAAATCAGATTTCAGACAAGTAATGTCAAAAATGGTAATTTGAGCCAATGTTATTCACTCTTCACAGCTCTGGCTTATTCCCCTGCCCCTCTCCTGTCTTTCAAAACATTAGCTACACTTTAGAAATTAGGTCTCAGCCTGGCTTGTTGAAGGTGAACTTCTGAGTGAACTTCATGTTGCTGATAAATGCATGCTGGGTGGCTTTTGTTTGTCTTGGTTAGCAAACTGAAATCTTGCAAGTGCTGGCATGTAGCATTCACAAGCAGGCAGAAAGGAAAGAAACTACGATACAGCCTTCATACCTATCATTCTTTTTAGCTGCTCTGGTTGGAAATGCTGCAGAATTAGCCGTGGTCCATGATGACAGATTCAGCATAGCTTCCTCAGAATGGGGTTCCATTGTTGGAAGACGGACCAGGAATTATGCAATTCTAGAAAGGCAAGCTTTAGATATTCAGGACAGACTCACATACTACAGTGGTCTACATAGCTGCAAACTCGTTAACTATTATTATTGCAATTAAATTAAATTAAAATTAAATTAAAATAAATTAAATTAAAAAAGAATACTGTAATTATGAAAAATTACAAACTTGTTCCAAGACTTGCTTCTTCCAGAAATGACATGATGTGGTTTGGAGATATCAGTAATGAGAGAAGAAGAGAGTATCAGAGCACCCAGACTATTAATAAACCAATTCAATTGATTAAACACATAGCTTACCTCAGTACTATGTAACTGTGATGGAAGCATTTTTAACTCTGTTTTGGATTAGAATATTGAAGGAGATGTTTTCCATAAAATTTCCTGATTCTTGTATGAACAGAAATATGAAGTCAGGCAGAATATACTCTTTTCTGAATATATCAAAAAGAACAAATGATTGGTCAATTCATGTGAGAAATCAGAATATTCATTGTTTTTTTCAAAGTCTTACAAAGATGATGAGGTATTTATGCACTATTTAAGATACTGTAAAAGCAGGGGTGTGAAATGTTGGCAAATTTAAGATCTTTGGTTTTAAACTCCCAGAATTCCCCAACCATTCTGGAAGTCCACAAATCTTAAAGTTGCAGATTTGGACATCCCTGCTGTAGAGTTAATATCCAAGGTGAGTGCCCTCACTTCCATTTTGAATGAAAGGCCCATTGAAACCTTTTGGGAATGGAAGATGAGAAGCTGCTGAAAACATTATCCTTATGCTTTACATCCCTCAATAGAAATCCATGAAGGATAGCTATCAAGGAGCCATTTCCTTCATTTGCATGCCATCTTATATTATCATACTGACCAATCATATGCATATGCCTTATTAAATGATCCTATACCAAGAAATGTTCAGGTGCCACCATAGGGCAGCAGGTTAGAATGACAGAAGATCCTGTACAGGTTGTCAAGTATATCTCTATTTATTAGGGTAATAATAAAGTTTGGGTTTTTTCCTCTCTTTTTTTCCCCCAGTAACAACAAACTGTTATCTTGTGCTGTTGTCCATCTTACTATCTATTGTTTAACATCAGTTCTGTGATGGTACTTTTCCCACAAGAATATCTTATATCATATATCAGTCATATAATGTATCATATCATATCACAAAGTGATATCACAAAAATCATCTAGGTGTTTTTTGGGGGAAGAAAGAATGTTCCTTGATTTAAATCCCTTCTGTCTCTGATTAAGGATATCCACTTATCTCATTATCTTAATGCAAAGTTTCGTTCACAAATTTAATTTAAAGCCACATGGAACCAAATCTATCAAGCTAGTCCTGCCATTTATTTATTTTTATGGAATTTTTAAAAAAATGAATAAGTACATACCTGGATGTTTTTAGTGAAAGAGGAAGTTATATTTAAAAAATTATTAGACATTATATCCATTTTTCTTAATTTCTCTTGTAATTCTCCAAGAGTCATCAGCATGCATGAAATAATAGGGGCTCCCTCTGCTGGGACAAAATAATAGGTATATATTAAAGCAGCTTGCTTTAAAAAAAAAAAAAACATAATTTCCCTANTGGGACAAAATAATAGGTATATATTAAAGCAGCTTGCTTTAAAAAAAAAAAAAACATAATTTCCCTAGTAGTTGAAGTGTCTGTTTCTGAAACAGGTGAGTATTCCTTCAGGTTTTGATAAGATATTAAATCACAGCATTTTTGTTGCAAAGTGGTACCCTTTTCAGTGAAAAAGAAATTATTTATAAATTAGCGTAATACTCCAGAAAATAAAATACATCTTTTAAAATTCGGTTAATTGCAGGACACCTGATGAGGCGTATATTAATCTCTTTCTTTCTTTCTTTCTTTCTTTCTTTCTTTCTTTCTTTCTTTCTTTCTTTCTTTCTTTCTTTCTTTCTCTCTCTCTCCTTTGCCCTCCCTCCCTCCCTCTCCCCACATGGACACATGTGTAGAATTTTTTCATTCTATAGAAATATGAATGATTTATAGCACTTTGATTATCTTAAAAAGTATGAGTTACCTTAGGTGATCTACTTTAGACTGCTCCAAGAGTTTATTCGGTTCATTTATTTTAATTAAAATCAAACAAGTGTTATTAATTTAATTGTTTGTCTTTTTCTGGCGTCCCTTGCTTTCTATCCTGATTGTGTACATTGCCAAAAGAAGTCACCAAGGAGCTAAGAGACAAATAGAGGGAAAATTGCATCCACCCTCAAGTTCCACAGAACTTGAGCACTACCAGTTGCAAAATGTAATATTTGCTGTTCCTCTTCAGCTACAGGTGAGCCAGAACTAAATTAGTCCAGTAGTTCTAGTGGTGATAGCAGGGGACCACAGAAGCATGCAGTCCATCTGGGGTTAGAGACAAAGTCCTCATCTAGAAGTTGAAAAAGGAGGAGGAGAAAGATTTTTTTTTTTTAAATTGAAATGGGGGGAAAAATGGTGGGACTAAAAGGGATGGTTCTTTGATTATATGGTCTTGTCCGCCATCTTGAAGTTTTGGATATGTGTAAAAAGGGATGGATCTTGCATGGTTGTGAACACCATCTTGACATTTTGGATACATGTAAAAAAACACCACCACCAAAGTGGGGTTTAGTTGCATATTTAGAACCACCATATAAACTTTTTTTAATGCAGTGAAAAAGAGCAAGCTGTCATCTTGATTATTTTGATCCCCCTTCCTGTAACATCTCTGTATCCAACACTGACACATATTTGTGTTCATGTCTGTAACATAAAATGCACCCAACTGAATTAGTTAAAATATCTCTTGATAATTATTATTTTCAGTCATTTAACTTCAAACTACCAACAGCCCTGTTGGAAGTGCATTAACATTTGGGGCCCTATTTACAGAGAACCTACTGATTTATTAGAACCAATAGAGATCCTATTGGTTTATTCATACCGCTGTGAAAATTCATTTTGTGCCTATCCTTATAGAATTAAGCATGTTTGTAATTGTGATATGCAATATCTAGCCTAGAAAATCAGTATGACCATTCAAAAGAGGTAGAAAGTGATCTCTTTGTGTGCATTCCTGAGTGAGCCATAAAAGGTTCCCCATCCCTGGCCTACTGGTTTTTCAGTTGTGGGAGAAATCAATTTTTGACTTGAATAGGACTGTTTAATATACAAATGTAGGACAATTCCATTCAAGTCAAAAATTGATTTCCCCCACAACTGAAAAACCAGTAGGCCAGGGATGGGAAACCTTTTATGGCTCACTCAGGAATTCTGGGAGTTGAAGTCCATAAGTGATAAAAGAGCCAAGTTTCCCTACCCCTGCCCTAAAGGAACCAAGAGTGTGACTTTACACTGATCTTCTATTACAAAAATGCAAGAATGTCCACACACATTCATGCACAATAATCCATTAAGACAATGGATTGGAATGAGACCAATGCTTGGAATGAGGGGGAAAAGTCATCTATAGATATAATGAGCATGTACAAAAATTAAGAGATGCTCAGAAAGAATTTATAGCATAAAGTTGCTAATTTGGCTGCCAAATTCAGAAATAATAGGATCGACTTGCTCGTCACCAATTATTAGAAAGAAGGGTATATTTATTTGTTTGTTTCATTGCCTTATCATTATTGTATCACACCAGAAGCATATGTAACACATTAGAATCAAAACAACTTTTAACAGTGAGGCTCTAACTTTTACTCTCATTAAACATATTACTCTAATAGCTGTTCTGGCACTTTAACATACTATTTAATTTTCTTGGCTAGAAGCAGTAATGAGGCAGAGATAAGATAAGGCCACATGAAGAATCCATTTGCTGATTCAGGACTTTATGAACTATTCTGAATGGGGAACAATAGCTTTTTTAAAAAAAAATGAACTAAGCAAAACAAAATTGTAGGAAAGCTAGCCTTTATTTTATTTTAGCAAGAATCTTTTCTTCTTAAGAAGATAGACAGACAGACAGATTTCCACTCTTATTAATACTCACTTGGGATAGCAATTGCTAATGTTGATGTATTATTTTTTATAAGAAAAGTTTCTGGTTTGGTGATACATATCTGTTTTATGGGTTGGTGTGCATGTGCTTTAATCAAGTATTATGGCAAGTAATTAAGAGGAATTGCTTTAAAAGATTGCCCCCATACCCTATTCAAGTTTTTCTCCGAAAAAATATTTAACCAATTTTTGGTCATCTTCCAGCTTCTCCCTCTCTCTCTCTCTCTTTTCTTTCTCTGTTTGTAATAAGATTAATTATGTGTGGTGCACCACTGCTTATCCCCATGAAAGAAAATCTAAAACGAGGGATTTCAGCTTCAAGAAGGCTATTTTGTCCTGTTTCCGATGTTCTAAAGGGATTAATTTACCATATCGTATAGCCCTGGAAGACTGTGATAATTGAAAACATCCATATTCATTGCATGTTCAAAGGGATCTGTCTGACTTTGTAATGTAAAAAGTGCATTTTTAACCTGAACGGGGACCTGCATCTGGCATTGCTTAATCCTATTAGTCCGACAGTTCCAAAGCTTTAGTGTATAATCATTAGCTCGTGTTAATCCGCAGACATGCCTCCAGCTTCAGCCTGTCAGAAGAAGTCCCTGCAGGGAAAATGTGGAGGTGCTGATAGCACAACACCAACTAATCTTATCTTAAATGCTAGTAGCAGCCACTATCTGTGATAGCCAGAGAATGAAAAACATTTTTATGGTCATTGCGTCCTGCCTTTCCCTCCCTCCCTCTCCCTCTCTCTCTCTGTCTCTGTCTCTCTGTCTCTCTGTCTCTCTCTCCCTCTCTCTCTCTCTCTCTCTCTCTCTCTCACACACACACACAGAGAGAGAGAGAGAGAGAGAGAGAGAGAGCGCTCTTCTACCTTATCCTACTTTTGGTTACCTTCATTCTTTTGTCAGGTGGATGGCTGTATTGAGGATGGAAGATGGGTAACTGGCTATGGGCCGGGCTTGGGAGGAGAGAGGGTGTGCTATGGTGGTGAGAATGATTTGTAAATATTTGCCATGTTGCCAGGACTGGAACAATGATATTTACTCTATCTCTTGGGTGTTTGTAGCCTTTTGAGCAGCAGAGGTTCAGTCTTATCTCTTGCCTATCATTCCCAGTCTCATTTTTGTCTGTCATGGAGGAATGACAGCAATTTCTGATGGAGAAACTGATCCCAAATGCTCAAAAGCTCAGTCAGCATTTTGAAGGCCACACCGTAGCCCTCTTTTGTGACCAGGGTCAAAGAAGAAGAAAACCAGCAGCCACAAATTGAAAAGAAGGCTCTGGATATCTGATATATACATTTGTTTCATGTTTTAGTCTGTCTTACAGCTGACAGGAATTTCCTTTTTTGACTAATATAACATCAACATCTCATCAAAAGTTTCCCTCACTCATGGCTTAAGATCTTACATCTTCTTTATCTCATAAGTTATGATGAGTTGAAGAAAATATTTTTTCAACTCCTGATTGGTTAAAATAAACACCTTCTAAAAAGAAAAAAAAAAGATAGATCAGGACAAATAGCCTCAGGAAAGTTCAAGAAACTTGAACTTCATTTCTCAACAAGTTTTATAGCAGGTGTGTCCAACCCTTGGTAACTTTAGACCTCTGGACTTCAACTCCCAGAATTCCTCAGCCAGTATAGCTGGGTCAGGAATTCTGGGAGTTGAAGTCCACCAATCTTAAAGTTTCCAAGTTTGAATACCCCTGATTTACAGCCAATAGCAGGGCTTGGTTGGAGGGCTCAGTTCACTTTTACTTTAGTCTAAAAATGTGACAATTCCTCCTGCTAGTGACAGATATGAGATGTCTCTAAATGAGAAGTATCATTTGGGAAATGTATCATGAGCATGTGTTGGGAAAGGAAGCATACTTTTATACAATTTCACAACAAAAATATAATTTAAATATGAGAGAGAGAGAGAGAGAGGGAGGGAGGGAGAGAGAGAGAGAGAGAGATTGAGGGAGAGATATGAAAGCATACTTAATCAAACATAATTCAGGCTTTCATTCTTATTATTATTTGGAGGGTGGGTTACTTAAAATCAAATTCAGGGAAATGTTCCTTGTCTCCCTAAAGAGGAAACTGGAATCTGTGCCATAGAATTTCTCTCATATGTGCTGCTTATTGCTGGACATGAACAGATGCCCTTTAGGAATCTGAAAAGCTTTAACTCAATATAGTTGAGATGTTTGAAAGCCTTTCATGTGAAATGCCCTGATATATTTACCTGTTGGAAATAGAGCCTTCAGGCTCCCATATGTTCTTCCAGTGAGATTCATACACTTGATGACCTTCCAAAATAATGGAAAATATTGTTTGGAGACAATAAACTTTGAACCAGCAATTGCTTGCTGACAAGTTCCATGCCCTTTACAAAGATTTTGAGAGTATGTCAATATTGCCAGGGGCACACCTTTGATCCTGTAGGCTCCCACACAAAGAAAGAAAGGAACAGCAATCAAGGATATTTAATTATATTCTTATGAATTTAGTACAGTGACATGCAGAGGAGATAGGCTAAACGAACACTGGAAAGCTTTAATTTAGTCTACTCTTGGAGAAAGGCAAAGTGGTCATATATTCCTACGTTGCAGTCTTCCACATTTCATACAAACAATGTAAGTCACACTGTGTTCAATGAGACTTATTCTCTGAAACTTTGCATGTGATTCCATGCTTAGTAATGCACACAGAGATTTATGCTGTGTAAAGCTCAACAACTGTACATCACCCTTATATTTAAGACATCTTACCAATTGCTCAGAAGACGCATGATAAGCTTCATCAAACGTACGAAAAGTGTGGTATATGAACATAGCCCAAACATAGATTTGAAGGCATGGTATGTGGAACCTATGAAAGATTTCAAGCTATATGTTACAATTTTATGCACAGTTGTGAAAGGATGAGTCCAATAGAGACATTCTATAGCTCGAGGGAATGTGAATCAATGAGAAACTGGCAACTTTTGAATTCTTCTATTCTTGGAATGTCCCCTCCTTTTCAAATATTGAATACATTAAAGCCCCTGTCCCACTGCACTTACGGATGCAAAGAGGATGTAAAACATTAAAAAACGTTGGAAAACTCTATGCATCCATTGTGTACTCACTGCATACGTGTTTCATACGCTCTATCCTTTGAGCATCCGTCCACTGAGATTTCATCCGCTCAAGAAGTTTTGAGCTGCACAAAACTTTGTGAACGGATGAACTTTCCGCTGTGTATGATGTAAATCTGTGACATACGAGCAACAAACGTTCTATGTCTGTTTATCATCTGTTAAACGTCCACTGTATCCTCTCTGCATCCTCTGGGCATCCCCTCAACTCACATCCGCTGCAGCTGAAAATGGAAAGAGGGAGGAAACAAAAGGTACACAGAACGTCTACACAGCGTTAGTAGCATGGAAATAGAAAGGATGAGCAGTGAACGGTTTGCATCCTACATACATCCTCTAGGCTTCCTGTGAACATCCGTTTAACATCCCCACTACATACTACCCACGTCTGTTCTTTTCCTTTCTTTTCCGTTCTGTTTATGCAAATTTTTGCCACTTTTTGGAGCGGATGACAACGGATGGAGCATCCCCGAAATTTTGCTCGTCCTTTTTGCATACGTTTTGCATCCGTCGGCCAGTGGGACCTAGCCTTAAGAAAGAATGTATGATAAGATTAGATAGTGAGGGAAAGAGAGAAAGAGAGAGAGTGTGAGAAAGAGAGAGAGACTGCAACAGATTAAGTGCACTTTTATATAAATATAATCAGTTCCTGGTTGCAGCCTCAGGTATAAATGTAACATGTGTAAAGGATGTGAAGGATGTGAAGGTAGCATGACCTTCTCTGTAAGGCTTGGTTTATGGGAATAGTTTTTCATTTGACCTTCACCTTCTGAGTTTTCTCCTGCCACTGCCTTTTCTGAAGTTGAACAAACAGTAAGGTATATGTAGTCCAGCTTTAAATCTTGCAGCTACTGATTTCAGAAATGAAGGACAAGGAGAGGAATCTCTCAGGCAAAGCACAACTCCTGAAAGCTTTTCCAACAGTTCAAAGTGACTTAGTGCAATAGTTGCTAAAAGATGTGTGTGCTATTTTTTTTTAGTTCAGTTTTCTGCATATGTTTAATTCCAGAAACTGGGGGATAAGTTTATAATGGGAAAAAATGAAAAGAAATATGGCCTGGGGTAAATTTGTCAGTAAATCACACTCAAATGTTATTTTTTGCAATACATCATTATTATTCAGTTTCAGAAGTTAACTTACTCCTTACTTGAAAGACAATTTTGTTACCATCTGAACTGTACTTTTTTAATATGGAAGGATGGATATTTTCCAGAAAAATTGATTAATATCATTTAGCCCCATCACAATCATATATTTTCACACAGTGTGTGTGAAAGTACACATCGACATCAAACATGCCCAAGATTCATTTACCCAAGGTTGAATGAAAAATAAGATTGAAAAGTTAAAAGTATGGAATTATTTCACAACTTGTTGAAGAGACTTGTCTATTGTTGGCAGAATGTGTAGCAAATGGTGATGATTATATGAGAAGTAAACGCAAGTTTATAAAATACTTCATTTTTACAGAAATTATTTTCCTGTTTAATTATTAAAATATTTAAAGTTACAGGGTCGGGTCATTACTTTTCATTCAAGCCTCATATATTGTGTTGCTCCTTTAACATTCTATAGCATTTGAAAAATAGGATAAAGGCAGACTAGCAGAACACAATATAGTTATAGAAAGTATGTTATTCTTCTGGAAGGTTTCCTTATCTGAGTCTAATCGGACTGATTAAAAATAATATGTGTAGTTAAGAGTTCAACTGTGGGTTCTTTGGTGCTTTCTGAGCTTGGTGGGGTTTTTTTGGAGACATTTCATTACCAAACTGGTAACATCATCAGTGCACCCTAACAGGATTCTTGAGGAGGAAAGAGAGACTGACCTGAGTAATTAACATTTGCAAATAACATGATCATATTGGTGGAGTGTGGTAGAAACCCTGCTTTTCTCTATTCAATGCTCATATTTGGAGGAACACAAGAACATAAAAATGGAATTATTGAAAACAGTGTCCTATGCATGATGAAATATGAATATATTGAAGAGTCTTTGTGGTGCTGTCATGTCCAGTTCACATTATTAAATGTCATCCTCTCTTGGAGGGATGGCTCTCGAGTTGGCATTGCAACTCTGCTGTTAATGGCAGAACTATGCAAAGATACTAAGCTGCTGCCTTTTTTTTCAAACTAGAAGACATGTGCCTTTTTATCATTCCTGAAGATGCAGCGGAGCAATTTAACAACCAGGTCACAACTCTATTAAATCAGCTAGCTTTGGTGGCACAGTAGTTAGAATGCAGTACTGCAGGCTACTTCTGCTGACTGCTGACTGCCTGTAGTTCGACTGTTCAATATCACTGGCTCAGGGTTGACTCAGCCTTCCATCCTTCAAAAGTTAGTAACCCAGATTGTTGGAGGCAATATGCTAACTCTAAATCACATAGAGAGGGCTGTAGACAGTGGTGGGATTTAGCTAGTTCACACTACTTTGGGAGAACCAGTTGTTAACTTTCTAAGCAGTTTGGTGAACTGGTTGTTGGAAGAAATCATTAGGGCAGTTAAATAGGATTGTTAAATTATTTGATTCCACCACTGGCTGTAGGGCACGTTGAAGCGGAATATAAGTAAGTGCTATTGCTATTTGCTAGATAATACCCCTGCAAGGAACTGTAATAAAATTCATCATTCTAAACCACAAAAATACAAAGGATGCTTGCTATAATAGGCATGTTTACATCCAACAGGGAGAACTTCATAAAAGGCTTCGTAAGATTTATGTATAAGAAGTTCCAAATCATACCAAAAACAGTTTTCCAGCAAAAAAAGCTCTGAAAAACAGAAAGAATTGCAGTAACATATTTATTTCTCTTCAATAATCAGGATATTATCTAAATATTGCGATTCTACATTAGTGAATATATATATCCTTCATTTTATTAAGTTTATTAAGTTGTAAGAAATCTGTTCTTATAATCTGTAGCATTTTTCAAATGAGGAAAATTGATTGATATTTAAAACACTTACTCAGAAACTTATCAATTGCACCCAATATTACTTTCCAGTATCTTTGCTGTCCCAGAAATCAAGTTATGAATAATATGGCAAGCTGCCCTAGAGAGAACATGTTGTTCTTTGATAGCATTCTCTCACATGATAATATTTTGAGGATCACAAATAGCTACCATCATCCAAAAGCAACTGGGATTATGTTTGATAGCTTTTAAAAATGTTTCTAGCCCTTAAGATTAGCCAAGTTTTACAGCTATTTCCTGTGTCTGCCAGCCTGCCATGCACTGACCTGCCTCAGCCACACCAAGCTTCCTCCAAACTGTGTCTGTGCCAAACTGTATTAACTAAGAAGACATTAAAGCAGTCTTTCCTATTCATAGGATGGATCTTAATGTGGACCCCAACCAATGAACAGGAGAGTCCAACTGGAATTCTCTCAATTTTTTTCCTACATTAACCTAAGCTTTGTAGGAGACTTCATACCTGATTTTGGGAATTCTAATGCCACCCCAGATCTGAACTTTAAAGAAATATTTACAATTATAGTGTGATGTCTGTGGATATTCTCAGTTACCCAGGTCATAATTGTCACAAAGATGCTTTTTCAAGAGGCAACTGGACTTTCTGGTTTTCTTTGAAGATGTTTCATTTCTCATCTTGGATGAGAAGTGAAATATCTTCAAAGAAAAACCAGAAAGTCCAGGTTCCTCTTAAAAAAGCACCTTTGGAACAATAGGAGTATGGACAATAATGCTTGTAAAATTATAGAACCCCTACTTCATTTCATCCTATTCTTAAAACAGTTAATATTTTACATATAAACAAACCTATGATTTGTATATCAGTGAAAGAAGCAAATCATAGAAAAGACTTTTTTTCTTGAGATTGAAATGATGCTATCAGGCAAATGGGAGCAAATCTGAGAAACAAATAGTGAGACAGCCTATTGGTAGAATATTGGACTGCCATATAAAAATCCTAAATTAGTTTATAGATACTTCAGGTGAGATTTAAAAAACCATTTGCCTCAAATCCCAAAGGGAACTTCCAAATAGAAATAGCATGGACCAAAGATCTGAGACACTATAAGGAAATCTTGAAGACTGGAAGTGCTTGACTTCAACTCAGCTGAAGGCAGGACAAGAAACAATGGATGGAAGCTAATCAAGGAGAGAAACAAGCTAGAACTAAGGAGAAATTTCCTAACGGTGAGAACAATTAACCGGTGGAGTGCTTTGCTTTCAGAAGTTGTGGGTGCCCCATTGCTGTAGGCTTTTAAGAAGAATCTGGAAACCATCTGTCTGAAATAATATAGGGTCTCCTGCTCAAGTAGGGGCTTGGACTAGAAGACCTCCAAAGTCCCTTTCAACTCTGTTATTCTATATTCTATGTTCTCTTACATTTTCAATCTGGCCTAATACAGTTAAAATATGACACATCTGGATGCCATTGAATAGAGGAAGGATTTTATTTTATTTCTACATGAGTGTGTGTGGGCGTGCATTTGTGTATCTGTTTGCATAATAATTAAGCATAAACATACAAAAAAGAGCCTGAATAAAAGTACTGGTTCATTGTTTTCAGTTTGGCAGTCTTTAACTATAAACCCATGCCCATCTCCTTAGTCACAGGATAAGAATCAGCCATAATATTATTACAGCATAATTTAATGGGGAAAATAAATAAATTTTTCTTTTGGTAAAAAAACTTTCTTGAAAAAGATTTTTTTTTTTTTTTTATTGGCAGCTCTTGAAGTTCTCTTATTGGGAAGGCTTACATTTTTTTATCCTTGAGGAAATCCAAATCAGTTTTTATGTGAATCTACAAGATATCACTTCAGTCTCTTACTGTAGTTTAATGTCTGAAAGCAAGGTAAAAGTTGGAATCTATACCATTCAAATCATAGCTTTGAGTGAAACAATGGAATGTATAGCTATGTAAATCTAAGTGGTGGGAAAATCAAATCCTACTCTTCAGATTAATGACCAGTCTCTCCTCCCACAAATACTTGAGAGACAACATTCAGTGCAGAATCAACTCCAGGGTGCTTGCCAAATAACAGGATATCCAAGAGGTTTTTCCCTGCAAACAGCCTGTCCCAGCACTGGTAAATTTTTCTTTTCACAGTACTGGGGCACATCCGTTGATTCTTCTTTTTGGCAAAGAGGTCGCTTTCCAGTTTCTCAACAGATTTATTTTGGTGGCTGAGCATGTGGTATGAATTCGTTTGTTCCAAAGAAGAAAATAATGTTGCTGGTGTATCATACGTGGTAGACAGACTTCTGAGAGGAGGAAGACTCAAGTTGCTTTTGGAAGGGCTGGTTTGATACCAGCTTTTTTAAAAAAAGCTTGTCAACAACCATTCTGCCTCAATAATGGATGTATCCCATGTTGTCTGTCAAAGCTATGAGTTGGACATGTTATGAAGGCATCTCTGCAAATACTTTCACTTTTCCAAACTCTCCTTGATGGAAAGACGTCATCTAGGCATCCAGTAAAACCAGAAGGAAACTGAGCACATGTTTTATCTGGTTTTCATTTTTGGAGTTTCCTCAGCATTACTACAAGCACCACCTTGTAAGTGCTCATTCTAGCCTCAAGACATCTGAAGAATGTCTGTTGCATATACAGAGCTTCAAATGTATTATTGTGGCTACCATCTTGATTTTTTGTTTTGGCCACATGTTGAAAACACCAGTTTGTGCTTCAAAACCACTTTTTCACTTGTGGGGAAAATATTACTGGCCCAGTCCTTCCAAATTTCCCCCAATAGTAAAGAAACAATAAACTTTTTCTTCCAGTTTCAGAGCATCTCTGCACAAAGGGTAAATTTCTAGTGGCTGCTTTCATTTAAAACAAACAAATAAATCTTTGCTTATACCCTCTGTCCAAGGTTTTGCTAGGCATTTAAAAGGTGTATATTTTGAAAGACCTCTGTGGTCACTGTGTCCTAGGACTGGAGGGCAGAGACAGAAATGCCTTCCAAATATTAGGAGGCCACACTTTTGTAGAACGAGGATATAATCAAGAAAGGATAGCAATGATGCTTACTGTCACAATGAAAGAAAACAAAGCAGCTGTTTCTGGCCCAAGCTATTCAGAATAATTATCATATAAATCTATACAAATGTAAATGATTCAGTGATAACAACAAGCAATATTTCAACTCCCATCATGGAAGAAATGGAGCATATTGATATTACATAAGTGATATGGCATGCTTGAAAATGACATTTTTAAAATGTTTTTCCAGACTGCCTACATAGACCATGCCTGAATTTTTCTAGTCGTTTACAATTGGGTTGTTTTTCATAACATTCTGTAGCTATAAACATAGCCCTGCCTTTGGAAAAAAGTTCTAATAAATCTCCTGTTTCCTGTAAAAATATTCACTAAAGAGGATTTTTTTATATGGTTTTCAGAAGTTTACCTCTTTTTTCTTAGATTATAATAGGAAAGATGAACATGTTATCGAGTAGGACACGGAGAAGACTAATTGTTAAAAATAACAGTTTATTCCACCCAGCTTTAATTATTTCTACAAATTTACCCCTGGAAATGTGTATTTTTCAGGACATTGTGATGCCTTGAAACTAAAAATAGGTGCCCAAAATTGAATGCAGGAGGTAAAACTGAGCAAGCAGAACCAGTGGTGGGATTCATTTTTTTTTTACTACTGGTTCTGTGGGGTACCGAACCACCCGTACCGTCCCCTTCCTATGACATTTTAGAGGTCAGAGAGGTGGGATTTGCCAGTTCTCCGAACCACTCAAAATTTCCGCTACCAGTTCTTCAGAACTGGTCAGAATCTGCTGAATACCACCTCTGAGCAGAACTAGATTGCTTTAGGAAAACGATTTACAGAAAGAGAAGTGCATTCAAATGCTTGGGAAAAGAAATGTGCAAAAAAGCGCCTACAAACATTTATGTAGACTTTTCAGAAAAAAAATGACAACCCAGACAGACCTGGGACAAAAATTAAAACCACAACTCACAGAAATGAGAATACTAAGTGGAACTGAATGTGCAGAAAGCAAACAAATTGTCCTGCCGTACAGAAATCAGCATTAAAATTTGTTACACCTCTTGAAAAAAAACAAAAAATCCTTAAAGAAATCCATTTTGTGGAGAGCAGCATGCTCCGTCTTTCCTTTTAGAGCCAAAAGTGCCTCATGGTTTTAAGGGAATGATCAAGCAGCTGGTGGACTGTGGAATTTGCTGAAGGGCTGTGTTGATGGCTGTGCTATGTTTATTTGGTTGTGGTTGTTTACAGCACCTGTGGGTGGATTAGCAAGTCTTGACTTCAGCTATTTGTCCAGGAAATTTAAACTGTGAGCTGTGTGTATAATTAGGAGGCAGTGTACTTTCCACTTGGTCACAGTGTCCAACTGACCTCTGCTGCAGGCGCATGTAAGTCTAAATACAACATTGCTCTGAAGAACCCTCTGGTATCAACCACAAAGCCTTCTTTAAAGACATCTTTTCGTTACCTTTTTTAATGCATAAATATATAGCTAGCACCCTGATTGGAAGCCCAATAAGAAACTGATAATTAAACTTGTATCTTTAGCGATTTCTAGGATAAAACCAATGGAGACATTCAGTGGATTCGGGCTACTCCAAAGGACTGCAGAGGAAGATTATGGAAAAATAAATAGAAAGTAAACAGCTTTTTCTTTTCTTTGTGATTTTATTTTCCCCTCTTCTGTGAGTATGAAAGAACCAATCATCAGTTGCCATCACTGGCTCTAACATTTGGTAACTGATAATTGCTATAACTGGGGCCAGTGAGCTTTGCAAATATTACTCAGTAAATTTTAATTAGCACCCTGGGGATTGAAACATTTCCGAAGGAACTCCCAGGAGATGCTTTCTCCCCCAACTGGTGGCAAAGTGTGCTGAGTAATTTTAGATCAGCCTGCCTGTCAGAGCGGATCAGGATCATCTTGAAATTTAGACTGGGGAAAATGCACCTGCTCCGGCATGGAAATAAGATGCATTATCAGCCAATTTGTGCTGCTTATTTTTGCCACTGCCCCAGTTTGACAAGAGGGAGATGTGGAAGTGTGGATTATTTATGTCAGAACCTGGGTAGAGGGGGGAGTGGAATGAAAGGAAGATGACACATCCTCAGAAAGTCAGGAGAAAAACATTTGATGTTGCAGGAGGCACTCAACATACCTTTACCTGGGTTTTAAAAAGAAACTCATTAAATATCATATTTAAAAATTCCAGAGGAAAGAAACAGGCCTCTTGCATCAATGGCATTATGAATTTTTTTTTGTGTGTATACACACATACATAAACACACATACGTATACATATACATACTGTATATACATACATAGGCACCCATTATGGCTTCATTGAAGAAAGAGAGTGCTTTTTCACATATTATATGTCTTTCTTAGGTACCCTTGGTAAGGGAATATCTGTGTGCATCCCTAAGCAGATATTCTGAGAATGATCTTGTAATAGATGTGTGGAATCTGGTGCTTTTCTGATTTGAATCAATCTATGTCAATAACTTAATACTGACATATTAGTTGAGAACGGGGTACCTCACAAAAATGAGCTCAGCAGCCATTATGAAAGGGGTAGATCTTCTAGAACAGAGGTGTCAAACTGGTGGCCCGCAGGCTGGATGTGTCATGTTCAGGCCACACCCATCCCAGTTCCATAAAGGGAAAAAATGTTGCTACATATGACATTATGGCACCATGATATGGCGAGTTTCACACCTGTGTCCTGGAAGATTCATGCAGCTGCTTAAAAGATTTTGGGTCACGTGGTCCCTTTGCTTTTGATCTGGGGAAAAACTTGACAGAGACACATCAGACTTTTGGATGATGTAGCTACATCAAGAAAGAGTGTTTGGCAAAGTGACTGTTTTGACTAGTGTTCTGTGATTGAAGAGTTGGACATATAGATGGGAGGCCTAGCTTCTGGTTTACTCTCAGAGCCTGAAATTCTTTGGAGACAGTTTCTGTCTCTCAGTCCAACCTATGTCACAGAGTTGCTATATTAGGTTAGAGGAGAAAGTGCCATGGTGCCACTTTGAAATCCTGAATGAAAGTTGGGTTATGAATCTAGCAAGCAAAGAAATACATGTTTTTCTTTCCAATTGTATGACATCACATCTCCAGCTAAGCTTCAGAACCGTGAGAAAATGCTAATCACTATGTATTCATAAGTGATTATTTCATATCATCACATAATCATAATTTATGATTGAATGATAATTTAATTATTACTAAATTTATGGTTTCATAATCATAATTTGTGATTATGAAATCATAAATTTAATAATAATTATTATTACTTAGGGGAATATGTGAAAGACACCATTGTTCCATGTCTATGTTGTTAGGTACACCTTGCAATACATGCATTTGCCATTGTTGATAAGCTTACTTTGTAAATGCAGATTAGAAGGGAAATGCAAATTAGAGGGGAAAGGATATGCATAACAAAGAAACATTGCTTGCCCTGGGTGATATGGCAGATCTCCCTGATTGTTATCTCAAAACATTAAATAAACGATGTTGTGCATTTACAAGTAACAAGCAAAAGCCGTGTAAGATTTCAAATGAATCATGTGGTATTAGTGAAAGTGACTATTAGGGTAAATTAATATGTATCTTAAGGCCCTGTCACACTGCCCAACGGATGCAAAACGCACACAACGGACGAGCAAAATGTTCCATTCGTTGTTATCCGCTCTCAAAAGGGGCAAAAATTTGCATAACCGGAG
>BHFT01000250.1:0-30479 GCA_004320025.1 Laticauda laticaudata | reverse complement strand
GGGGGGAGAAATTAATTCACCCCCGAAAAGACATCCTAGCCATTTTTTCGGGGCTCAAAAGAAAAAAAAAGACCTGACCTTATTATATGAGAAACACGGTACTAACTTAGCAACTGCAAGTATTCACTTAACAATAAGTGGCAAGGCAGGAGGTAAAATGGGACAAAACTCACTTAACAAATGTCTCAATTAGCAAGGCAAATTTTGGGCTGAATTGTGGTTGTAAGTTGAGGATTACTTGCAGTTGTGTGCGTGCTGGTAACATTTGCATTTCTTTTCATCCGGGAGTGACAGGGAATGTGATCCTGTGCCTGTGGAAGTGCTTGCTCCCCGTGGTGCCATGAGATGCATGGAATGATGCTATTTCCTATGCATAGAAGTGGGAGTTTTTTAATATTTTACTGAATGAGGTAAGGAATCCATCTGCCATTGAAATGATGACTGAATGCACCCCAGGGAACTCTAAATGAGCACTGAGCTGCAAATATGGCTAGACAGTTGTGGATTGCTTCAGGTTACTGATAGACCACTATAAAGGAATTTAGAACTGACCTTGGAGACAATAGGAGAGAATTGCTAAGTGGAGGGAATAAAATAATAACATTCTGTAGAGATTCTCAGTCATACAGGTCATGGTTGTCCTGAACATCTTTTTTCAGGAGGCAACTGGATTTTCTTGTTTTTTCTTTTGAAGATGTTTCGCTTCTCATCCAAGAAATTTCTTCAGCTCTGACAGGATTTATATTCTTTGCAGGCAGCTGGTCATTTGCATCCTTTTTGAGGGTCCTTGAGGACACTTGGAGGTTTATCTGTTTCCTCAGGGTCACTTCAGTAGTGCAAGTGGATGTGGGGCCTTCTTGGAACTGCTGAAAGCATTTTCACTACTGACCCAGAGGACGCAGATAAACCTCCAAGTGGCCTAAGTGACTCTCTAAAAGGATGCAAATGACCAGCTGTCTGCAAGGAATATAAATCATTCCATTTCCCACCATCCAGTCAGAGCTGAAGAAGCTTCTTGGATGGGAAGTGAAACATCTTCAAAAGAAAAAACAAGAAAGTCCAGTTGCCTCCTGAAAAAGCACCTTTGGGACAACACAATAACAGAGTTGGAAGGAACCTTGGAGGTCTTCTAGTCCAACCCCCTGCTTGGATAGGAGACACTTTCAGATAAATGGTTATCCAGTCTCTGTTTGAAAGCCTCTAGTGATGGCACACCCATAACTTCTGAAGGCAAGCTGTTCCACTGGTTGATTGTTCTCACCATTAGGAAATTTCTTCTTGGTTCTAGGTTGTTTCTCTTCTTGGTTAGTTTCCATCCATTGTTTCTCATCTTTCTTTTTGGTGTTTGGAAAACAGTTTGATGTCCTCATCTTTATAGGAATCCACCAAATATTGGAAGACTGCTATCATGTCTCCCCTAGTCCTTCTTTTCATTAAACTAGACATACCCAGTTCCTGCAACTGTTCTTCAAAAATATTAGCCTCCAGTCATTAAATCATCTTTTTTGCTCTTCTCTGCCTTCTTTCTAGAGTATTCAGAGTATTCAGGGTACATTGCAAGTTGTAAGTAAGACTAATTCTGCTGACTGCCATGGGGTTGATCCTGACTAGCTCAAGATGGATTCATCCTTCCATCCCTCCAAGGTCTATGAAATGTGGACTCAAATTGTTGGGGACAACATGCTGACTCTGTAAACCTCTTAAAGATGGTGGTAAAGCAGCATGAATAGGGATATAAGTCCAAGTGCTATTGCTATAACAGAATTGGAAGGGACCTTGGAGGTCTTCTAGTCCAACACCCTGCCTAGGCAGGAAACCCTGTACCATTTCAGAAAAATAGTTATCCAATCTCGTCTTAAAAACTTCCAGTGTTGGAACATTCACAACTTCTGGAGGCAAGTTGTTCCACTGATTAATTGTTCTCACTGTCAGAAAATTTCTAAGTTGCTTCTCTCCTTGATTAGTTTACATCCATTGCTTCTTGTCCTGCCCTCAGGTGCTTTGGAGAATAGCTTGACTGCCTCTTCTTTGTGGCAACCCCTGAGATATTGGAAAACTGCTATGTCTCCCATAGTCCTTTTCATTAGACTAGACACACCCAATTCCTGTAAATTTTATGTTTATGGCAAGAGGAAGATAGCAAAATAAGGAATTTTAATGATGGGCAATAAAACAGTTTGTGTGGGGGAAACAACAATACAATCTTTGGGTTTGTTTGTTTTTCCATTGTGTACCATATTTGGAAACTCCCTAACAACAGCATTTCACCTGTTCAACATAGTTTTTGCAGAAACAGGCAAGAATGCAGAAGGTTTTTTTTGTAAAAAAAAAGAGAGAGAGTGAAATTTAACATACCAACCACTTCTCTTTTGCAGAAAATGTCCCAGAAAGATTTTTCCCCCTTCATCTGCCAAAATCTCTTTGATGTCTCTTGACATCAAAGGGAACCTGGCAACATCCTCAACAGTATCTCTCCCACTGTGCAAAATGAATCTTTGATTCCTCTAAAGAGGGGGTGGTGTTTCCCCCATCTTAAAGGTTTTTGTGGGATCTTTCTTAAGCTCTCTTTGGAGAGAAGACCAAAGGCCATCTTCATATTGTTTGTCTCTTACAGACTCAGAGGGTGCCCTATTCCATCATTGTGACAACCAGACGACAACGCAAAGCAAAAAAGGTTTGGGCTGGTTTTCCTTGGAAATCAGTTCTTAAACAGACTCACAATTTGTGTGTGTATGTGTGCACAGAAGAAGCCAAGCTCCCTGTCAAATGGAAAATCAGCCTTTCCCCCACTTCCCTTGAATGAAATCTGGGTTATTCAACCTCCTGAAGGAGAATCAAGCTGTGAATTCTTACTGAAAGGTGGAGATACGCTCATTATCAAATACACCCCTCTTAGTTTGGAGGTTATTGGGAGCAAGATGATGAAATTGTACGTCGCAGCCACAATAGGCAACAAGGCCCTCGCTCTGATTTGGCTTTGTGGAGGCATCAAATCTCACCAATTAGAGCAGGGTTCCCCAAATCACGGGACATGGACTGATATTGGTCCATGGTCTGTTGAAAACCGGGTCATGCAAGCAACAGGAGGGTGTATAAAACTTTATTTGTATCAATATCACATTATACTATTGTAAATTAGAAACAACCCACAAAAGTCACATTCCCCAATAAAATGAAATCACCATTGCCTGGTGTCTTCAAACCCCACTTCCAGTTCTCAGCAGGGACAGCCTCTGTTCCCATGGGAAGGAAAGTCAAAACGGTTCTCAATATCTTCTCACTCCTCCCACCTTAAGAATGTGGTGAGCCAAAAATGCCCCCACCCTCACACAAGTAAAGAGAAAGAAAAGGAATATATGAGTAGAATATAGAGCTAAAGAAAATGGCTACACATCTGTCAATTTTGGGCTAGAAAAATTGTGGATGTGCAGGATTAGGTTTTGTACACACCAGTCCATTCAGCCAAAATGATGGGGGACTGCTAGGTTAGATCACCATTGTAGGAAGAAAAATCCAATCTGGTTCCAAACTGGGAGAAAGGCACTGGAAATAAAATAGTGGCTGGCAGACTGCAAGGAAAGGTTTATTTTGGTTTCTCGAAACTTCATTGACAGCAGAAATGTTTCTCAGGTGAGTGAATCTTTATGATGGATCTTTAAGGGCCTGTCAAATAGGCCAATGGATGCAAAACGTATGTAAAAAGGACACAGCGGACGAGAAAATGTTCCATATGTTGTTATCTGCTCTCAAAAGTGCCCCGAATTTGCATAAGCAGAGCGGACAACAATGGAAAGGAACAGATGGGGGGAGGATGTAGCCAGGATGTAAAATGGATGCTCCATGGAAGCCTCACGGATGGAAACGGATGTCACATCCGCAGGGCTTCCGGGGGAGCACAGCGAAGCGGACACGCAGCGGAAGGAACGGATGCAGAGCGGATGCCTAGCGGATGAAGCAGATGCATCACAGAAGCCTAGTGGATGCCTAGCGGATGCAAAGCATTCACAAAGCGCATGCGGGGAGGATGCATTGCATCAGCCCCGCGGATATAAAGGGAAGAGGTCGCAAGCAGGTCACCATTAAGAGAAAAGACCTGCTACGAGACACAGCTCCAGCCAACAACCATGGGAAGAAGAGGAAGCCTGTGCCATCTGCTGCCAGCCCTGGCAAGAAGGACAGGGCCACCACCCACCCCTGGCCCTGACTCTGCTTCTGCTTGGGCTTCTGCTGCTTGGGCTGACTCTTCTGGTGCTGGAGCATCTGCTGGTGCTTACTCTGCTGGTGCTGCTCCTGGTGCTGGTGCTTCTGCTGATGTTTACTCTGCTGGCGCTGCTCCTGGTGCTGGTGCTTCGGCTGGTGCTTACTCTGCTGGTGCTGCTCCTGGTCCTGCTGCTCCTGCTGGTCCTGCTGGTGCTCCAGGTCCTGCTGGTGCTGCTGGTGCTGCTGGTGCTCCTGGTCCTGCTGGTCCTGCTGGTGATACTGGTCCTGCTGGTGCTGATGGTGCTTACTCTGCTGCTGGTGCTCCTGGTCCTGTTGGTCCTGCTGGTGCTGCTGGTGCTTACTCTGCTGCTGCTGATCCTGGTGCTGCTGATGCTGCTGGTGCTTACTCTGCTGCTGCTGATCCTGGTCTGCTGGCTGCTGGTGCTGTGCTGCTGTCCTGATGGTCCTGTTGGTGCTGCTGGTGCTGCTGGTGCTGCTGGTGCTGCTGGTGCTGCTGTGCTGCTGGTGCTGCTGGTGCTGCTGGTGCGCTGCTGTGCTGCTGGTGCTTACTCTGCTGCTGATGATCCTGGTCCTTCTGGTCCTGCTGGTGTTGCTGGTGCTTACTCTGCTGCTGGTGCTCCTGGTCCTGCTGGTGCTGCTGGTGCTGCTGGTGCTGCTACTGTTGTTGTTGCTGCTGTTGTGGTGGTTGGTGGAGCAGCCCCTAAAACCTTGAAGCCCCTCTGATGAGGGCCCAGATGGCCCTGCAAGAGGGAAGAAGAGGCATATGCGTGAATGGGAGAGGAGGCAATACTCCATCAAAGAGGAAAATGAGGATGAGGTGCTGGAATGGCTGAGGAGAATGAGGATCTATGGCGGAAGGGAGACAGGCTCTATTGAGACACCAAAGGAAGCAGGCTGCTTGGAGAGAGAAGGCAGAGAGCCTGGGCTACACTTCGGAGGTGCTCCTCAGCTGGTGGAAGCACATGCACACCTGGTACGGGAAGCTGCACCTCAAGAAATCTGGCCAGGCCATGGTCAAGCTGACGGACCAGGAGACCTACGTGATGGCCAAGTGCAGCTTCTTGGAGGGTGAGATCCGCCACAGAGAGCAGCCCCTCTGACAAACCTTTCTCTCAGGCAGCCCGCAGAGAGCCAGTCCTCTTCTGGCCAAGAGTCAGATCCTGTGTTTCAGGCAGGTATCTGTGGAGCGTGCCATGAGGAGACCCCCCCCCCGACAGCTGAACTCCCCATGACGGAGCGCGTGGAGGACCCCCTGAGCAATGGGAGCAAGGAGAGGGCACTTCCACCAGAGACCAACCCCCATCCACCCCAGCTCCACCTCCAGAGAAAGCAGGCAGAGAGCCAGACCGGAGGGGCAGAGCCACACTGTCCTGCTGGAGATAAGAGACACCATCAGGAGCAGCGTAGATCTCCTCTCTCAGCTGGTACACACCGACTCCTCATCCTCCAACTGCAAGCCCTTCCTCACCTATGTGAACCAGACCCTCATGGACATGGTGGAACCCCAGTACCAGGTGGTGAAGGACAGGATCACCGATCTGCTTCACAACCCTCCAGACCCACCCAGTCCAGGTCTGCTCCTCCACCCCAGGTGATGTCACTGCCCTTCCAAGGCTTTTCACAGGCCCTCACCTACCAAGGCTACGGCTACCAGGAGCTCCAGCAGCACAGGCAGCCCTTCCCAGTGCAGGCACAGGTACATCATATGCCACCGGTGCCACTGAATGCCATTGATGCCACCCCGATGCCACTGATGCCTCCCAGCCACAGATGCCACCCATGCCACAGATGCCACCGATGCCTCACCTCGCTCACCTGCAGACCATACATCCCGACTACACTCCTCCTTCCTCCACCCCACAGCCAAGCCCGGCCTCAGAACATCTGTCATTGGTCTTGGACTGACACCCCATGTCATGGAGGAAGGGGCTCTCAACATCACAGGACTGAGCCAACTCTCTGAGAGCTTCCTCCACAAACCATCCCCTTTGTCCTCTTGGGGCCAGGCACCCCAATGGCGCCTCAGACCAACACTCCAGCAGCAGCCACATCCAAGCACCTGGACCCTTCACCCCTGAGACTATGGGCATGCCTCAGAGTGACTGAGAAGAATGCCAGAGACTGGGTTGCTACCTGTTGACTTATCTTTGCTTGGGACACTTGGGTCATTTTCTTTTACAGTTTGTTATTAATAAAGATTATCTTTGTTCACACACTTGCTTCAGTTCTTTTAGTCAATAAAGTCTTGTGGAAACTTTTAGAAATGGTTTAAGCTTTGCATGCTTGTGGGATGGGTTAAGATAGCAGTGGATGGGCAGGGATACCTTTGGTATGGGTAATAGCTGTGGGATGGGTTAGGATACCTGTGGGATGGGTAATAGCCGTGGGATAGATAAACCTCCAGTGCAAGCATAGTGGGACTGTGTGGTCCACCCTCCAGGTGCCAAACCTTTGGCCCTTTATTATCAATAACAATTTAATCATTGATCCACACATTTCAACATAAACACTACTCTTATTAAATGCCTTGTTCATTGTAGGGCCACTCAACATACATGGCACAATCTCATCCGTGTGATGAGACAGGCTGAAGAAAGCATACATTAAGCATTTATTATCCTGTCTTGCCACTCCACTGCTCCAGCTGGGGAGTTGCACCAGTGTTTCAGGAGGTTGTGCTGCTTTTTCCTTCACGTAAGCTCCTGTTGGGGCCTTGCACATCCACAGTTTCTATCAGGTTTCGCCCTTGCCTCCATTCACCAGGCTCCATGTCCCCATTGCCTTGTTGGAGGTCCACGAGCTTGTTCTGCAACACTGGGTAGCGGTGCGCATGATATTGTGCAGGATGCAGCAAGCTTCCACGATCCTCCTCACGGTCTGTGGGCGATGCTGCATGGTGGTGAGAAGTACCTGGAACCTCTTGGCCAGGAAGCCAAAGGTGTTCTCCATCACCCGCCTTGCCCTGGACAGCCTGTAGTTGAAGATCCTCTCTTCACGGGTGAGGCATCTGGAAGTTAGGGCTTCATGAGGTAGGTTCTGAGGAGAATGCGTCATCCCCCACGATGAAGTCGGCACACTCTTGTATGTCGTGGGCAGGGGTCTGGATCTGGAAGCCCATGATGAGGTTGCGTTCCAGCCCCTCCTTGAGGTGACTGGCGTTGTATACTGGGCATCTCAAGATGACCCGTTGCCTGAAGCATCGATGTACATGAACTTGTAGTCAGCATCAAACATGGCAAAGAGGAGGATGCTGAAGAAGCCCTTGTAGTTGTGATAAGTGGACCCTGACTTGGCTGGAGCTTTGCAGGCCACGTGCTTGCCATCTATGGCTCCAACGGTGTTGGGGAAGTTCCACTTCTGATACCACTGCTCTGCAACTTTTTCCAGCCTTCTTCAGTGGAGGAGCACTGGAGGAGCTCCTCCAGGTATTCTTCGATGATGGCCTGCACCACTTCTCTGACAACAATGCTGATGGTGTTGTGTGGCACCCGCCTGCCGTACTGCATGCTCCTGTACGTGGTCCTGGAGGCCAGGTGGCACAGAGTAGTGCACCTTCAGCCCAGGGTCCAGGCTGGGTCGGAAGTTGGTGTTTGCCTTGGTCAACCTGGGTCTCAGCCGCTCCACAACTTCTCAAAAATGGCTGGCGGCATCCTCATGAAGTTCTGGAATGCACGAGGGTCTTCGTTCCTCAGCTCCACCATCAGCTTGTTATACAGTCCATACTCTTCTCTTCTCGCGATCCATCTTTGGACCAAGACACTTCTTGGACGCTTCCTATTCTTCACGTGGAACAGGTGAAAGAGCCTGTAGATGTCTTCGCACTGTTTTAGAATGATGGTGGCGACCAAAAGGGTGTGTGATGATCCATGGTGGAGATGACTGAATGCTGTGGAAGAGCAAAGCCAGATGAAGGCTGCAGAGGTCTGCACAGCAGGGCTGTTGCACAGCAGATCCAGGTGAGTTCCTCCCCCTTTTTATAGGAAATATAGGTTTTCCGCTAGGTGTCCTTTTGCATCCTCTAGACATCCTAAATATCGAGATACGTCCCCTATGCGAACGTTTTTTCCGTTTTAATGCTTTGTATGCGTGCTGCATCCACTTTAATCCTTTCTCCGTCCGTGCTACTAATGCTGCGTGTCCATTCCGCGTCCGTTTCACTTCCTCCCTGTGTCTGTTTTCTGCTGGAGCAGATAGTAATTGCGTGGATGCGCAGTGGATGCCTAGCAGATATAGAAGATGCATAACGGATGACGACGGACGTCTAACGGATGTTCCCCGTATGCGTAGCGGATGTCTAATGGACCCATTGGATACATTTCCACTGAAAAAGTTTTTTGCAGCTCAAAACTTTTTGCAGAAATGTCAGTAGACGGATGCTGGACAGATAGAGAGGATGAAAAATGGACGCAGTGAGTACAGAACAGAAGCATTGTGTTAATCAACAGATGGCAAGTGTTTCTCTCTGTTTTACATCCTCTTTGTATCCGTTGGTGCTGTGTGACAGGGACTTTACATGGTGATTGAGATGCTCCAGAGGGGTTGTGCAATGTAGTGAGCCTTGCATCTTTTACTATTTCGGTGGTGGTTGGTTAATCCCATTATGTCCCAAAAGTCCTGTCCTGTCCTTGGAGCTGGGTGGGGGAATGTAAATTCTGAATTCTTATCAGATGCAGCCTTCTGTGTGTTTTGTTTATGAATAGATTGGCCCAGTCATTCTGAATGGATACAAAACCTCCATTCTATAAAACCAGTCTCTGCTGTTTTAACGTGTTTTACTATGGCAGGAAGACTGCTCTCTTCTTTTTAGAAGATTTTTCACCACTTCTCCTTTTTGGGAAATATTCTATCCTGCCTCTTTTAATATTAAGAATAAAGAATATTTTTATCTAGGAGGGGGGTGGGCTTCCTACACTAGCAATTTGTTTAATAGATTTATATGAGCCCACTTCACCTCTGAGTGGTTCTGAATGATAAGGCAACTCTGAGTGGTTTGCAAACAGTAAAAAGATAAATCTTGGTTGTTTTCTTGCAGATGTTTCATTATGCTACTGAGTTTCCCCCAAAATAAGACCCTGATTATATGTTTTTGCCACCAAAAAAAGGCACCAGCTCTTATTTTGTGGGGATGTCATCCATTGACTAACCTCACTTGCGCACCTGCCCCCAGCCTCCTTTTCACTGTCAGAGGCCTTCAGGAACTTCTTCTGTGGTTGGCAAGGCTTTCCTGAAGGCCTCTGCAGCTGATAACAAAGCTCTGGATCGATCCAGAGCTTCTTCGTTATCAGCTACAGAGGCCTTCAGGAAAGCCTTGCCAGCCTTGCCGACTGCAGAAGAAATGGGCCAGCAAGGCAGGTATTGGGATTTGTGAGGCCTGGCTACTATTGTCCAAAAGTAAGTAATAGGGCAGCTCTATTCCCTCCATTCCCACCCTAGCTTAATGTTTACCCATGCACTCTGGAGTGGGCGTGGTCTTAATTAGGGTTTATTTTGGAGGATAGGGCTTATATTGGCTACACTGTAAAATCAAGGTAGGACTTATTTTCAGGTTAGGTCTTATTTTTGGTACTACATAACATCAACAGGGTTGGAAAAGAATGAGGCTTGCTCTGTTTATATACTGTTAGCGTTGGTGGGAGGGTTCTCAGTGGTTCCCTCATTAGGCTGTTGTTCACAGTAAGCTTCTTTGAATTGGCAGTTCCTTCATTGAAATATTGTTTACTTTCTGATTGCTGGTCTTATTTTAACCTTGGTGTAAATCTCTAATTATTTATTATTTATTAATTTTCTGTGCCGCCCATGTCCCCAACAAGGTGCCTCTGGGCAGCTTACAAATTATCGAAACAAATGAAAGATAATTAAAAGATTAAAACAAACCAGCATTAAAATATTATTAAAAACTGTGCTAAAATCTTTGTCTTTTGTTTCCTTTTTGAGTGGGATCAAAAAAAAAAGACATAAACACCTCCTCACCAGCAATCAACACCCAGATAAGCCGAGATCATTACCAAGATTGATACTAGACTAGCAACCAAGCTATAAACAATGCCCTAATCAAGGAATTTACTAACTCAGACAAACAAACAACAGTAAACAGCAGCTTAATTAAGGAACCACCAAGAAGAAACCAAAAGTCCACCAAGATTGACAGGGCAAGCTATTGTATATAAATCCTTCTAGCACTGATGATGTTACCTAGTTGGGTAATGAAAGGTCTGCAAGAAAACAAGCAAGCTCAGAGAGTACCAAGGACCCCAAAGTTCAAGCCTGAGTTTTAAGAATTATTTTCTATCAGAACCATCCGAACTGTGTGAATAGCAATTCTTTTCTTCAGTTATAATATTCTAGATCTGATGTTCCTTTGATGTTCTAATCCCGGCTTTGATTCTATTCTTCTTTGACCTAATGGCTTAATCAAATGATGACTTCTAGCTCCCTTTGAAGCATGCATTTATAAATGACAGATTAAAACTGTTGAAAATTAATCTGATAATCATATTAAGCCACCTTTGACAATAATTCCATAATCCTTTCTTGCTCCTGGATGAGGTTTTATCTCGCTTTTAAAGATCACAAAGCATGAAGCACTGATCTCTTACTGGTTTTCTGATTACTAAGTGCTCATTGGATTCGATCGCTTAATGAAAAGGTAGTGTTATGAGGTGCACTAACTTAGACTGTTTCTGCTCTACAGATTTTCTCTATTATTGATAATATTGCAGATAACTTTTTTCAGATAACATCTGCATGAGATGATTGTATTCATGTATTTTACCTCCTCCTTCATTGTTTGTGTGTATTTGTTTTATTCTTATTTAAGTAGTAAATGCATGAAATTAAAAACTTAATGTTCTATATTAGCATAATTGAAATACCCTTTTCTGATTGGTCCACAAATATGGCAATTTGATTGGTTCTTCAAGCGATGGTGATTAGTTAACAATTGCCGCCCTGTGATTGGTCTGCCTGAGCAGCAGGGAATTCAAGGAACCATCATTGGCCGCAAGCCGTGTGCAGCCGCTATAAAAAAGGCTGCCATGGCTCTGCAGTTAGACTGATTCCAGGAACCGAATAAAGAGCTGAAAGTCACACTGGTCTCCAGTCTCTTTTTCCCCGCGATCTAACACTGGCGACGAGGGTGGGATTCTGAGATAAGGAGACCAGTTTGAGCACTTGGCAACGAGAACCGAGCAAGACAAAATGGCCGGCACTAACTCGCCACCTGCACCATTCAACCCAGCGACGAAGGACAGAATTGTACATCGACAGATTCCTCATGTTCCTCGAGAGCAATGACTTACAGAGGATCTGTAAGAAATAGACAATAGAAAGAGAGCCGTGTTCCTGACACACTGTGGACCCGCAGTGTTCAAGATGGCCAATGCATTGGCCAAACCTGAGGATGTAAAGCAGATGGCCTGGTCAGATTTGGAAAAAATACTGAAGGCCCATTATGCACGCCCATTTATGCACCGACCATCTCCAGCATTATTCAGAGGACATGAAATTTTACAAACCGGGACCAGAGAGAAGGTGAAGCGATTGGAGATCTCATAGCAGCTCTAAGGGAACATTGCGTAGGGGCATGCAAGTTCCTCAACATGGATGAAAGCCATGAGGGGACCGCGTGGTCCTATGTCTTGAGAGACCTCACCTTGCAGAGCCGGCTTGCTAACCCGACCAAACATCACAGTCACTGAGGCATCGCATGATGCCATGGCCGCAGCCGAAGCCGACTAAAAAAATCAGCAGCCACAATGCGGCTAATGAACATGGAAAACCAGAAAAACAATTGGCAGAGATAAGCCAACCCCCAGAGAAGAAAACAGAGGGCACCCACAGACCACCCAACACACAGCGAGGACATCGAGTCTTTGTCCGAGACGGTGATGACAAGGAAGAGAAATACACAGACTCCAATCGAACAAAAACAGACGGGATGAGGAAGAACAAAGTTTGGGGTTCCAGTGCGCCGGTGTGCAGAGAGACCACCCCCATTCTGAGTGCTGTTCTTAGACACGGGTTCCAGCACTGCGAGAGACAGGGACATTATAGCAAGGGTCTGCCGGAACCGAAAGAGCTACAGCCCCAGACGAAGAGACAGCACCCCCTCCAGAATTGAAAGAAAGACAGGCAGGGGGCGTTGCGAGCCGAGAAAACAGAAGCAAATGCTCAAACGAAAGTACAGAAAGGAGAGACACACCAAACTATAACCATTGGGCACTGAGACAACGATGCCCGAGGTACATTGAAAAGTCAACATCGGAAAGCCAACAATGCAAAGATGGAGGTGGACTCCGGCCCATACCTGCTATGATATCAGGGAACACACTTTAAAGAAACTGATACAAGCATATGAAGAATGGAATAGAGAGCCAAAACTGACCTGAAGGACTTACCAAGGAACAGGATCCCTGTAGCTGGACTTGGCACTTCCAAGGTTAATTTCAGAAAGCACACAGAAATTCTTCCACTAACAATTGTACCCAGGATCGCCCAAGCCTACTGGACTTGAATGGTTCGCGCCTCTGGGAAATCAGAAGCGACCGGAATCAACAGCTATCACCGAAACAGACTGGGAGCGAAAGCCTGATTGAGGTTTCCAGGACGTGTTCAATGGAAAATTAGGCAAATACTTGAGGGCCCCTATATCATTTAATTTGAATTCAAAACATAGCCCCGATCAGAGTGAAAGGCAAGGTGTGTCCCTTTCACATTGAACTGAAGATCGGATGAGCAATTGATAACTCATCACATAGGGATATTTTGAAGCCAATAGACCACGCAGGTGGAAAACCCCAATTGTGAACTCCAATTAAGTCAGATGGGTCCTATGAGAATCTGCAGAGGGACTATAGGCCACCCTAACCCACATGCTACAAACAAAGCCGCATGCCCGTTCCAGGGGTGAAACACTGTTACATTCGTTGGGGGGAGGCAAGGGTCTTCACAAAGCTCAATCTTGCACAAGTTGTACCAAGCCAATTGCAGTCCGACCCCGAAACAGCGGAGGCACAAACAATTGTGACTCACAGTGGGCATTCAGATGCAAAAGACTGCAATTTGGAGTCAGCGTTGGCCCCAGAGGGTGTTCAAAGCTTGATGAAGCGCCTGTTACAAGGCAATAAAAGGGTGGTTCCCATACTTCATGATATTGCTGGTATCAGCTATGACAAGAACCAACTGGAAAGCACCTCAGAGAGTCTTACAAGATTCAAGAGCAGGAACTCAAAGTAAAAAAAGAAAAAATGGCCTGCTAGCCACTCTAAAGTTGAATTTCCTGGCGTACCTAATAGATAAAGATGGAATCCACCCCACGGACCAGAAAATCAAAAGCAAATAAAAGAAGCTCCCAGGACCCAAAAACAAAACAGACCTACAAGCATTGTTGGGACTTGCATTAACTTCTATAATGCTTTCTGCCACAGAAGGCATATTAATGGCGCGAACCACTACACAGTATTACTGAATAAGACAGCTAACCTGGACCTGGGGACAACGAGAATGAGGCCGTGTTCCAGAAAAATAAAAGACTTGGCTGACATCTGATCTGTGTTAATCCAATACAGAGAAACACTGCCACTGACCAGTCACTGGATGCATCACCATTTGGCGTCGGAGCCATACTCAGCCACACACTATCAGATGGGAGAGAACCGCCGATTCGTTGTTCTATTCAAAACACTGTCAAAGCCAGAAAGAAAACTACAGCGTTGGACAGAGAGGCACTAGCAGCAAAACTGGAGTTCAAGTGATATCATGTGACTCTATGCGCAGCGACTTTTCCACTAATTACAGACCACAAGCCGCTCTGGAATACTTTGCCCAGGAAATAAGGCCACCCCAAACATACTTCACCATGAATGATGAAGATGGTCTGAGTTCCTTGCTGCATACAATTAACAAATTAGTCCACCGGCCAGGAAAAGAACACATCACACACTGATGCCCCTGAGCCATTCTCCCAGCCTGAACTGGAAAGTGACCCGGCACCAACCAATCCACACTTACAAATTGAAACATGACTAAACCTCTACCATAACCACAGCAGACATTGAAAAGAAACCCAAGAGACAAAAGGATGCACAGATTTTTAACTGGGTAGGGAAAAGGGTGGGCCAGAAAACGAGAACTGAGTTAGACTTTTAAACTGTTCCAGAACAGGACAGATGGAACTCTCAATGTTAAAAGTTGGTATACTATGGGGGGATCGGGTAGTCATTCCGGAACTACTCCAAGAACAAGCTACTGGATATCTTGCATGAAGGGACAACCCGGGTATCGTACAAATGAAATCCCTGCGCCAGGTTATGTATGGTGGCAGGGATGGGATAAGGATATTGGGAGATGATGAAACGGTGCACGCAATGCAAAAATCCAGACCTAAACCCCCTGCCGCACCTGTACTCAACTGGAAACCACAAGGACCCTGCGCTGAGAAATACACATAGATTTCTGCAGGGCCGACAAAAGGACACACATTTTTAATAATAGTAGCGCTTACACAAATTGTGTTGGAGGTTAAGCATCATGGAATCCACAAAAACAACAGTGAAGCCGTCATCAGACAGCTGAAAAGCTGTTCACAACACATGGGTTTGCCGGGACTATGGGTTTCAGACAACAGCCGCAGTTCACAGCATTGACATTTGGAAAGTTCTGTTACGCCGAAACATGGCATGCCTTGACAGCACCGGCTCGGCCAGCTACAAACGGGTGGCAGATCGCATGGCTCGGTATACGAAAGAGTATAGAGCAAAACTAGACACGGGGGGACATACAAGGAGGAAAATCTACAAAATGCTAACCATACAAACACATCACTACCTTATACACCACACGAATAAAAGCCTAGGCAGAAGTACTGATGGGTCAGATAAATTAAGATCCCACTAGATAAATTACATCCCACTAAGCAGGCCTGAATAAAACCAGCAGACTCCTCGAGTAAGCAATATCCACACATTCGTGAACAGGGAACCCTGCGTCATCGTCTAAAAATCTCACAAGTGGCTGACTCTGACAAGTGGTATACCGGCAATCAATAATCCCAGGTAATTAGGACCCAGGTCATTCAGATAGAAGGATCTCCAATGGAAAAGTGGTGGAGAAGCGGTTAGACCAATTAGAACAACTGAGGGTCCACGTACATTAGAAGAAGACTACTTATTACAATACCAGGGTGCATAAGTATATAAAAGAACACACACACACGCCAGAACCACAGCAAACTATGTAAACTCCTACATAATAATTATATATATAACCAGATCAGAGATGAGGGGGAGACTCCCTTCTAACACGAATATTAGTGAGGGGAGGGGGAGACCTTCCATGGTCACAAGAAACACCCCCATGTAGATAAACACTACAACTAACTCCGGTCCATATCCAACTTCGACGTCAGTAACTCGTGTCTAGATTAAGTAATACCACGTAATGTTACTTGACCGGGGTTGATGACTTTTCGTGTTTTAGAGTAGAATTACAATGGCAGCTGTAGAAAACATATGAAGAAGCCAACTCTGGAACGGGAGCTGCCTGAGCCGGCTCTAACTAGCCCAGATAGACTGGGCCGCCCGGGAAAGAGCGGCTGGTGGATGTTGATATGGCTCTACCTCCAGGAGTTGCCACGGAGGAAGGATTGTGGGTGTGAGAAACACAATCGCACCAAGACAACACCCCCCCCCCCCCCCCCCCCCCCCCCCCCCCCCCCCCCCCCCCCCCCCCCCCCCCCCCCCCCCCCCCCCCCCCCCCCCCCCCCCCCCCCCCCCCCCCCCCCCCCCCCCCCCCCCCCCCCCCCCCCCCCCCCCCCCCCCCCCCCCCCCCCCCCCCCCCCCCCCCCCCCCCCCCCCCCCCCCCCCCCCCCCCCCCCCCCCCCCCCCCCCCCCCCCCCCCCCCCCCCCCCCCCCCCCCCCCCCCTATGCAACTGGAGCTGCACAGGTCAAGTAGACACCATAAAGCCCCGCCTACTTACGTGACTACGTAACGTCGGCTAGACTAAAACCAAGTTGGAGGGGGTTGGTCCACAAATACGGCAATATGATTGGTTCTTCAAGCAACGGTGATTGGTTAACAATTGGTGCCCTGTGATTGGTCCACCAGAGTGGTGGGGAATTCAAGGAATCGTCATTGGCCACAAGCCATGAGCAGCTGCTAAAAAAATGGCTGCCATGGCTCTGCAGTTAGACTGATTCCAGGAACCAAAATAAGAGTTGAAAGTCACGCTGGTCTCTAGTCTCTTTTTCCCCATGATCTAACACTTAACAAAATATATCTTCTTTCTGCAGGTCATTTATTAGGCCAAAGAAGTCAGTGACATTGAAGATACACAGCACTTTTATCATTCTTATGTAAGCACTTGTGTATACCTTCTTCATTGTTTTGTGTACTTATTTCATTCTTATTTAAGTGGTAAGTTCATGAAATAATAAACTACCTTTTTGTATGTCTTCTTTTTGTAGGTCATTAGGGCAGAGAAGTCAGTGACATTAACTTGGCCATGCCCAGTCAGTCACATGACCCTCTAAGCCACAACCACAAAATAAGCCACTCCCACAGAACTGGTAGTAAAAATTTTGAATCCCACCACTCCTCCTAACTTCCCATGCCTTTCTTCAAATGATAGTTCTCCTAACTCTTTCTCAACTTAATGGAATAACACAATAACAGAGTTGGAAGGGACCTTGGAGGTCGTCTAGTCCACCTCCCTGCTCAAGCAGGAGATCTTATACCATTTCAGATAAGTGACTCTCTAGACTTTTCTTAAAAGCCTACAGTGATGAAGCACCTACAACTTCTGAAGGCAAGCTGTTCCACTGGTTAATTGTCCTCCCTGTCAGGAAATTTTTCCTGAGTTCCAGGTTGCTTCTCTTCTTGATTGGTCTCCATCCATTGTTTCTTGTCCAGTCCTTTGGTGCTTTGGAAAATAAGTTGACACCCCTTCTCTTTGCGGCTGCTTCTCAAATGCTGGAATACTGCTAGCATGTCACCCCTGTTCCTTCTTTTCTCTAGATTAGCAAAACGCAAATCCTGCCACTGTTCTTCATATGTTTTAGTCTCCAAGCCTTTCATTATCATAAGGCCCAGTCCCATTGCACTTATGGATGCAAAGGGGATGTAAAACGTTAAAAAAGCTTGCCATCCATTGGAAAACGCTATGCATCCGTTGTGTACTCATTGCATACGTGTTACAGCTAATAGCATACCGTGTAGTACCATCACATTGATTACGTGTTTTCATATGCTCAATAGATGTACGAGCACCATACCACTGATGGGAATTTCACACGCACAAGAAGTTTTGCACGCTGCCACAATAAACCTTTGTGAACGGGGTATGGAACTTATTCCGCCAGTGCATACAATGTAAATCTGCACAACATTATACGGGCCAACCAAAATGTTATCAATGTCTGATTAATCTATCTGGTTAAATCAGTCCACTGTATACCTCTCTAAGCATCCTCATGCGAGCCATCTCGCAAACTACACAAATCCCACTGCAGCTAATACGGACAGAGGGAAGAAGAAACAAAAGGTACACGGAAGCGATTCTACACAGCATTAGCAGCAAAAGAAAATAGGAAGGAGGTAAAGCGTACATGCTATACTCGCATATATTAAAGGATTAAAAAATGGACCCAAAACATTTGTATACTGGATGTATCTACGTCATATTTAGCGATGTCTGCAGAATAATCCTAGGAGTATTGTGTAGATAAGGAACACCTAAGTGGACAGACCAATAATTTTCTCATAAAAAGGGGGGAGAAAATCATCTGTATCTCTGCGGGCATGGCTGAGACATACAGATAATCCACTCATGGTTTGCACTGGCAAGGTCTTATATTCTATCCCACAACTATCCTTAATCTATCCCACCAAGCATGCAAACGGCTTACACCATATTTTTCAAAGTTTTCACAACACTTTAATGAAAAGTAAAAAAAATGAACCAAGTAAACTAAGTGGTATTAAGCAAAATTTAACTCATTAATTAAACTTTCGTTAGGTAAACTTTAATTGACTGTAACTTAAATAAGCCACAAGAACCCCAAGTAAAGTAAAAATGTCTCATAAGCAAAGATAAACTAATAACAAGTAAACACTCAGTCTCTGGACACTATTCTCAGTCACTCTGAGTCACTGTCCCATGTATCAGCTGTTACAAGCGCGGTAGACTGTAGGAGTGGCCCCTGATGCTTGAGTGCTGGTCTGAGGCACCATTGGCGTTGTTGGCCCCAGAGGGATACACACAGGAAGTGCAGTCCTGTATCAGGAAGCTTATCCGGAAAGCTGACTCATCCTTTGAGAGTTGAGAGGGCCCAATTCAACAAGCACTTAGAGATGTCAGAGGCCCAATATTTGATTGACAGGTGTCACATTGATAGAGCTTGCATGATGGAGGAATAGGAGGAAGGAGTTGCGAGGAGGTAAGTGGGGCTGTATGGAATCTTGCCCAAGCTGAGAAGTGGGGACTTAAGCATACTGTTGGCATCCATAAAATTGAACCTGGGCACCGTGGACTGGAAGTTCATGCTTCATTGCATGTGGGAAGGTCCTAGGTAGTTGCTAGCCTTAAAGGTAACGTGAAGGGGCTCTCATGAAAGCTGATGGAAGGGCTGATAGACATCGCCATGGAGAGCTGGAGCGACGCAGACACTGGACTGCGGTAGGAGAGCAGCTCTACCCTGGGCCCTTCGAGGGTTATAAGCAAGAAAGATGCTGTGATCTTCTGCTTCATCAATCTAAGAGGTTACTAAAGCCTTGAGCAGGATCCTCAGAGAAGTCCTGGCTCAATGATAGGTGATGAAGGGTGTTCTGGCACCGAGATGCTTCATGTTCCAAGTGAAGACCAGCTGAGACAGACAGTTCCTAATTGCTTGGCTCCGGTGTGTGTCCACTATGATCTCCCAAACAGCCACTTGGTCCTGGCCCTCCAAAGTCTAAGCGGCCTATCAGGCCTGCATTCCTCCTGGAGTTGGAGAGGTTAGGGGTGGATGGGCCTCTGGTGGCTTGCTGCTATCTTCCTCCACAATTATGTGGACAGCAGAGAGCGTCATCCTCCAACACACGAGGACCCTCGCAAGTCCGCCGGCATGGAAGAGTAGCGCATTAGTGGGGAGGTCTATCTTTGCCTGTGGGCCCTCTGAACACTTGCCGGACAGGGTAGCTGGCTCCTGGGGAGAAGGACTGGATGTTCTGTAGCTCGCTCTTGAGGGAGAGGACGTCTCAGGGGCGCTCTCCTTTTAAGGTAAGGAGAATCTCACACACCTCGCCGGAGACAAATAGCACAATTTGGGTCTACCATTGACGTACACTCAATTCAGGGAGCTTGAAAGGGACTTAGGGGATTGAGCAGGGGAAGGATACCAACCCCCAACACCCAACACCAACACCACAACAAACCAAACACCCAACAAACAAACATAACAAACACAACCCACACAAAAACCACAACACAAAAAAAACCCCCCATCAACAAACAAACCACAAAAACCAAACCAAACCACAACCAAAAAACAAACAAAAACCCATAACACAACCCGAACAAAAACCAAAAAAACACCCAAAACATAACCCCCACCACACCCACAACAAACCACCCCAAAAAGCCCCCACAAGACAACAACCACAACCGACACCCCCCAACCCAACACCAAACACCACACACACAAAAACCACGCCCCAAACCGAAATACAAACAAAAAAAAAAAAAAAAGAAAATAGAAAAAAAAAAAACAAAAAAAAAACAAAAAAGACCAAAAAAAAAATAAGAAAACAAAAACAAAAAACAAAAAAAAAAAAAAAAAAAAAAAAAAAAAAAAAAAAAACAAAAAAACAAAACAAACAAAAAAAAACCAACCAAAAAAAAAACAACAAACCACAAAAAAAAAACAAAAAAAAAAAGAAAAAAAAAAAACAAAACAAAAAAAAAAAAAAAAAAAAAAAAAAAAAAAAAAAAAAAAAAAACACAAAACACAACAAAAAAAACCACACCCAAGAACCAACCAAATCACACCCTCCTTCAGAGCTGAGCAAGCAGGGCCTTGCTGAGAGTCAGCAGGCTTTTGAAGGCCTGGGCTTGTCCACCACCAGCAGCAGCACAAACAGGAGCAGCAGCAGCCTTTAGAGTCAGTGCCAGGGGGGTGGGATGCTGGTTCTGGCCTTTTCACCTTGCCAGGGCTTGAAACAAGTTAGCACGGGCTTCCTCTTCTTGCCTGACTGATGAACCATTGGTGTTCTTGCAAGATGTATGTGCAGCACATCTTTTCCCCTGCTATGCTGACTGCGTGCATTGTGCCATCCTTTTATCATCCACGCGAGCTGATGCAATTCATACTCCCCGCATTGAGCGATGAACGCTTTGCATCCGATATACATCCTGTGAGGCATCCGCTTTGTTTGCTATAGGCGTCCGTGATGCATCCGCTTACTTCCGCTATGCATCTGGGCATGGGCTGCTATGCGTCCACTTCTCATTTCTCCCCCGGAACCCTTCGGAGTGTCATCCGCTTCCATCCACTGTCATCTGCTAGGCTTCTATGAACATCCGTTTACATCCCCGCTACATTACCCCACGTCATGTTCTTTTTCCGTTCTTTTCCATTCTGTTTATGCAAATTTTTGCCACTTTTTGGAGCGGATGACAACGGATGGGGCCACCCCCAAAATTTTGCTCGTCCGCTGTGTCCTTTATGCATATGTTTTGCGTCCATTGGCCAGTTGGTCTTTAGTTGGTCCTCTTTGCACTTTTTCCAAAATCTCAACATCTTTTTTGTAACGTAATGACCAAAACTGGATGCAGTTTTGGGAAGTAAGCTATTCCACTGGTTAATCCTTTTCTCTGTCAGGAAATTTCTCCTTAGTTCTAGGTTGGATCTCTTTTTGTTATGCTTTCAGACATTTCTTTATGTTTTGTCCTCTGGTAGTTATTTACTTACATATATGGAGAATGAGTAAATCCCCTCTTCTCTGTGAATAGTCCCTCAAATATTGGAAGACTGCTATCATGACCTTCCTAATCCTTCTCTTTGATAGACTAGACATACCTAACTCCACCCTGTTTATCGTATGATTCATCTTGTTGGTCTTCACTGCACAGGTTCCACAGTCTCAATATTTTTATTGTATCATGGTGACCAGAAGCTGATTTTTTTAATGGAACAGGACTTTCTTCTTTGGAAATCCACCCAGGAGTTTTCTGTAGATCTCAGAAAGGATTGGCCTTTTCCTGATATCCAAATCCCACTTTTTTTTTCTTTTGGCTCCAAATATGAAGGATTTATCACAAATCATTCTTTACATCCAGCAAGCTTTATCGAATGTTTAAAGTCTTTTTTTTTCTTTCCTGACCTTTTGGGATTTTGCAAACTTGGTGGCTATTGTGTGTGCAGCCTCATTGCCCTTAAAAAAAATCTATAATAAATGCCTGCCAGATATTGCTGTAACAAGATAACATATTACCCCTAGTACCAGGATCAATCAAACCCAAGTAGCTGGGATTCAATACATCTTGTCTAACAGATGTGAAATTTACAGAATAAATTAAGGAGAACTTTGCAGAACCCTGGAAACATAAATTAGATACACTAACTGTTAGGACTTCATGAACTGGATGAACCTGGCTTGTGTTTAAGAATAGAGAGACAGAAAGAGGGATAACACATTGTCCACATGGGGAAATATACCCATAATTTGTCTTCAAACAGGACAGAATGTGCGCACTTTATGGAAATGCTTCCAAAGAAGGTTTAGGGATTTAGCACAGCATAAGAAGTTGTTGTGTATTTTTCAGCCAATATGTCGAAAGCCTTGGAGAGCGTTAATTTATTCCCCATTCTGTGGGTAATGTAGACTGAGAAAATGCAGTATGGACAACACCTCTGTTGCTTCAGGCCACCTGGAAATATTTCACAGACTGCATTGGGGATAGGGTTTCTAGCTAGAAATAAATCATTGTTTAGAAATAGGGCATAGCGTGGATGTATGCCAAAACCAGGATGCTTCCATATATAGGCAGATATTTTAACTCTGTTTCATTAAACTTAATTTCCTCCTAATTTGGATTGGGATGGAAGGACAGTTGTGACACACCATCACCATTCTTGATCTCTTCATGCTCAGATGACGATATGCATCATTTGATTGATGCATTATGTGCCATCAACGTGGTGTCTGCCAATTAGTAACACTGATAAATAGCGGAGCATATTATCTGTTAGTAGCATAGATAGCTGTTTTGGATGATCCTTGGTGCTCTCTGAGCTTAGTTGTTTTTCTTGCAGATGTTTCATTTCCCAACTAGGTGCTAGTTGGGATTGGAGGAAGTGGAAGAGGTGGTCCTTGGTGCTTTCTGACCTTGGTTGCTTTTGTGTAGATGTTTCATTATTCAATTAGGTAACATCATCAGTTCTAGAAAGGGATGGGGTTTGTAGAGAGGAGGAGGAGGAGGAGGAGGAGGAGGAAGAGGAGGAGGAGATGATCCTTGATGCTTTCTGAGTTTGGTTGCTTTCTTGCAAATGTTTCATTACTCAACTAGATAACTTCATCAATGCTAGACAGAGATGGGATTTGCAGAGAGGAGGAGGAGGAATGATGATCTTTGGTGCTTTCTGAGCTTGGTTGCTTTCTTGTAGATGTTTTTTTACTCAACTAGGTAACATCATCACTACTAGTAAGGGGTGGGGTTTGATCAGCGGTGGGATTCAGGCAGTTCACACCACTTCAGAAGAGCCGGTTGTTAAGTTTCTGAACAGTTTAGTGAACTGGTTGTTGGAAGAAATCATGAGGGAAGAGAACTGATTGTTAAATTATTTGAATCCCACCACTGGGTTTGTGGAGATGAGGAACAGAAGGACTATGAGATCCTTGGTGCTCTCTGAACTTGGTTGCTTTCTTGCAGATGCTTCATTACCAAACTAGGTAACTTCATCAGTGCTAGTGGGATGTGGGGTTTGCTCTCTGTTTATATGACAGTAACTTGCTTCATCCGTGTTGGTGGAAGTATTCTTGAAGGTTCCTTGATTAGTGCCATTTACTGTTAGCTTATTTGTGTTAGTAGTTCCTTGATTGGGATATTGTTTACTGAACATTGGTCTAGTATTAATGTTCCTTGATCCTGCCAGTCATAACTCTATACCCATTGGGATCCCACAGCATAGCATCCCTCCTGACTAGATGGGGTGGGACATTGTGATTTGAATGAGAAGTTTCCTAGGCAGTGGTGGGATTCAAAAAAATTTACCACTGGTTCTGTGGGTGCAGCTTGGTGGGCATGGCAGGGGAAAGATACTGCAAAATCTCCATTCCCTCCCCATCCCACTAACCTGCTTTCCAGTTCCATTCTCCTGTGCAGGGCAACAAAAGAAGACCCAGCCAATCAGCTGGGACTCGGGAGGCAGAGAATAGATGGAGGTTGGGCCAATCAGAGGTGGTTTTTCCTGATTCTCTAAACTACTCAAAATTTCTGCTACAGGTTCTCTAGAACTGGGCAGAACCTGCTGGATACCATCTCTGTTCCGAGGTAACCTGGTCCCATGCCATGAAGGGCTTTAGAGATAATAACTAATGTCTCAAATTAGACTCAGAAACAAACTGGCATCCAATGCAGCTCATGTAGTACATGTACTGTACAGCTAGTACATGTGCAACTCAAGAGGACCCCAAAATTTCTCACATTGATGCATTTTCCTATATACATATAGTGCATATAGAGGACATATATGTTTTTTCTTCTCACCCTTATAGGTGGATTGTGTATTCCTCAATCTTAGGTCTTCTCCTAGAGATTGGGAGTTTGAGGGTTCTGTGCACTGAGCCGTGGTGGCACAGTGGTTAAAGTGCAGTACTTCAGGTTATTTCTACCATCTACCTGCAATTTGGCAGTTTGAATCACACCAGGTGTGATGACCCGGAGTGTAACACAAACATAACAAAATCCAAAATGTAAATAAATGTCCTTTAATGCCTCCACCTTTGCCCCACTATTCAATAATTCTCAGCTGGAGATAAAACATATTCAAAAATAGTCTTCAGAAGAAAGCAATATAGTCCGAACTTAATGAGCAGATAGAGGTGAAATAAAAAAACCTAAAACAAACTACAATGAATGAAATTCCACAATGGACCAGGATAAGTCATTACCAACTTCAAGGAGATAACAAGGCACAGTCTGTTGGAAGGGCACCAACCAAGATAACTTCAGCCCAAAATAAAACACGCTTTGCTTCTGGCAACACTGTGTTGTTACAGTCTCTCTCATATAATATTCTCCCCAGCTTCAACTTATGAGGGGGATCATGTCCGCTTCCTCTCTCATAAGCCAAGTTGTTTCCTTCTCCATTCCTCCCTGCATGTCCTAGGAAGAAGAGGGGATGGCCCTGGTTCTTCCTCTGACTGCCCAGCTGGCCTATGCCCTTCCCCAGACTCCTCCTCAACCTCCAGAGCCACATCTCCACTCCCTGTCAGCTGTTCCTCCTCTCCTTAAGAGTCCAACTCTACCAAGGGCATGACACCAAGCTCAAGGTTGACTTAGCCTTCCGTCCTTCTGAGGTGGGTAAAATGAGGACCCAGATTGTTGGGGGCAAGAGGCTGACCCTGTAAACTGCTTAGAGAAGGCTGTAAAGCACTGTAAAGAGATATATTAGTCTAAGTGCTATTGCTATGGCTATCCCAGCTGTTCCCAGTACTGCACTTTTCTGAAGTAACAACAGTTGGAAATTACCTTGAAAAAAAAATAAAAATAAAGCTTCTTTCTAAATGATCTCAAGGACAAAAGGAGATGAAATGGTGTATCTTTCCTCTTTTTAACAGTTTGCAGACTTTATAAATTCCTGGATTTTAATGTTTCCATTAAACAACCTCCAGCCCTCCACCCTACAATTTGGCCTATTGATGCTAGTACATAAAAATTATGTCTTTGAAAAATTGCTGGAGAATGTCTTTTTTTTCCCCAGAGAAGGAGTTGAAAATGATCCACTCATTTGATCTCTGCAGAAAGAGGGTGGAGAACTTCAAAGAGCTATTTGCACCCTAATCAGGAAGAAAACAGATGCCTTTGAACTTTATCTATTTTTTTTAATAAAAAACCCCTGATAAATAAATCAAAACTGAGTTATCCTTTGAACAGTTGCTTGCAGCTAAATTTTGTAAGGTAGGTATTTTTTTCTTTTAAAAGAAACCACCAAACTGCACGTGCAGGGAACAATTTGGTGCAAAAATACATATATTCATGTATTTAATGCAACCAAAGTCAGTCATATAATGGAAAATAATTTACGCAAAAGGGTACTTTGGAGGAAATTGCAATGCCGATTTGGAGAAATGTGCACTAAAATGCAAATTATACACATGCATACGTGAATTTCTTAAAAAGAAGATATATTCAAATGTTGGGAATGAGATGAACTGAATTTGCAAGTGGACCAATGAGAATGTGGCTGGTTCAGGATGATGGAATGAATATATTGTCTTATGTTCTGATCACAATAGAGAAGTAAAATGGATTACTTTTTCATATTCCAAAGAATAAACCAGAGAAGGAAAATTGTCCTGTCGATAAAATAATTTGCAAAGAAGAGGAAAAAGATATGGGGGAAAAATACATGATTGTATATAATTGTATATAACCCTAACCTCTAGATTAAAATTATTGAAGTTAAATTAATGTAGGTGTGCCTTTCATTACAACTTTTAAAGGAACAGTTTATTTATCAAATTTGTTTCCCACCATCGTACCATGAGATGACTCTGGTTGACTTGCAATGCTAAAAAAAATAAAACAATACAAAAAAGATGTTTATAATATGAATAAAGCCTATAAAAATACAAATTGCCAGCTATAACTAAAAGAAATGTCCTTCAAAGACCTTGCTACACGTAAAACTTTGCCATGCCCTGTTTTAAAATGATTGGGACTCTGACATGGTCAAAATTGCCTTTGGAAAGATTTCTTACCTCTAAGATTAATGGCAAACTTGAAGAACTGTACATCATATGGGAAGAACTTATCTTACTTCTAAGAAAATCACAACTGCTGGCTGAACCAGGAAATCAGATGTGAACATTTTTTTAATTTTTTTTTTTTGAAAAAAGATGTTTTTTTAGTGTCATTGTGTCATTTAGTGCATTAGTGTCATTGCTCAGAAAAGAAAATTGGATGGAGATATATCTCAGATAAAATCGAATGTTCAGAAAACATCCAATGCGATAGCCAGGATTTCTCCCTTACACCAATGTTCCTTCACCTGATGCTTTTCAGCTGATCTTTCATTCTTCCTGGGAAATATGGATCAAGAATAATAAGTGAGTGATTTACCAATTCTGAGATATTTGTGGTCTCCAGCTTTTTTGGGCCCCCTGAAATTTGGAGACAATTCTTTTCCATTGGAGATGAGAAGAAGTTTGAAGGGAAAGCTTTCAAAAGGCTTAAAGCAAATAATAGTAAAAATATGGAAGAGCTTACAACGTCATCAAACATCCATATCTGCCTATCCCAGATCTTTGGGAAGGACTTGACAAGTGGATAAAATGCCAAACTCAGTCTTAATATCTGGCTGACTAAGCAACTAAGCATAATAATAATGCCCAGCCCTGAGACTTAACAATTGTCGATAAGAAAGACAAAATGTCTGGATAGTGGATGTGGCAGTACCCAGAGACAGCAGAATAAAAGAGAAAAAACTGGAGAAGATCACAAAAAGGAAAAAAATTGCAAGTAGAAGTAGAATGACAGTATAAAAAAAAATAGCAAAGGTACTACCAATGGTAATAATCACCTTGTATTTAATCCCCAAACATCTGGACCATTTGAACTCCATTGGCATTGATAATTTCACCATCAGTCAATTGTCTCAGGCAGCTTTATTCAGAACAGTTTACATCCTATGATGATACTTGTAACACATCAAGCATCCACATCTGCTTATCTAAAGTCCTTGACAAGGCTTCAACAGGTGGCTAAAATGACAAATCCAATGTGAACATCTGGTTGACTATGCAACCAACCATAAAGATAATAATCAAGGAGAGATGCAACCTAGAACTAAGGATCAGTGGAAAACAATCAGTGGAATGACTTCCCTCCAGAAGTTGTGGGTGCTCCAACATTGGAGGTTTTTAAGAAGAGATTGGACAACCATTTGTCTGAAATGGCATAGGATCTCTTGCTTGAGCAGGAAGTTGGACTAGAAGATCTCCAAGGTCCTTTTCCAACTCAGTTATTCTGTTAATTTATAGGTTCCTAACCTTACATCCCCTCCTACATCTAAAACAGAGGATTTGGAAATGAGAACAATCAAACAATGGAACAGCTTACCCTTGGAAGTTGTGGGAGCGCCATCAGTTGAGACTTTCAAAAAGAGATTGGACTGCCATTTGTCAGAAATGGCTCAGGGTCTCCTGCTTGGGTAGGGGGTTGGACTAGTTGACCTACAAGGTCCCTTCCAACTCTGATCATCTGTTAAGAATCTGACTTGACCCTTCACCTAACATGGTAGCATCATTACTAAAGCCCTTGAAGCAGTGATGAGATTCAAAATTTTTAATAACCGGTTTGGTGGGTATGGCTTAGGTGGTGGGCATGGCTTGGTGGTCATGTGACTGGGTGGACATGGCTTGGTGGTCATGTTATTGGCTGGGCGTGGCCAACTCAACATCACTCACACTGAGGCATGCATCTCCTCGCCTGCCCTCTCATGACTGTGGGAATGCTGCAACAGTCGCAAGTTTGAAAAATTGTCACAAGTAACTTTTTTCAGTGCCATTGTTATTTTAATTGGTCACTCGACACAAGCAAAGTATCAGCAAATGAAGGAAAAAAACCTCCAGAGATGTTTCTGAGACAGAAAGTCTAGTCCTGCCAAGAATGTAATGAGGGCTAATGGAGAGGCAGTTTCTGTAAGCAACACCAGAATGTTTCCTTCCTGCCGTCCTTACAGAATTAGGCCAGTAATTTCTTCTAACAACCGGTTCTCCAAACTGCTTAGAATGTTTACAACTGGTTCAAGTGAATAGGTGTGAACTGGTAGAATCCCACCCCTGCCTTGAAGGTGTAAACAGAGCAGAATGTTACACTGTACTGCACCACAAAAATTTAGTCCTTCTCAGCCTCCCCTTCAAACACCTTCCCCAACTGTTGCAATTTACAATTGCACTTGAATTCTGTGCTTTTGGAAATTAGTGTTCAATTAGTGTTCAATGAATCAACGACCCCTTTTCTCTTAGTTGGCTATTTGGTCTAGTGGCCAGCATGAGGATTTCAGTTTGAGTGCCTCTGAAGTCCATTGGTTGACTTCCTTCTGTAGCTGTTTGGCCACTGTGAGAACAGGTTGCTGGATTAGATGAGACAGGGTGTCTCATCCAACAGTACACTACTTTGGTTCTGATGCTTGTGATCTGTAGGAAAAAAAAATATTTTCGTCACCTATCTTAGCTGCTCTTTAGATTAATATTTACTTTATGTGTTGTCTTTAAAAAATGATTGCAGCCACTGCAAACTGAACCAAAGCACATAGGTCATGTCATTTCTCTTTCACTGAGAAATCAATATCGGTGGTTAGATGTTCGTAGCAAAGAATTTTAAGTTTAGGTGCTGAGTTTTAAGGCAGTGAAAGGCTTAGGGATTGAGCCAATTTGGTCTAGTGATTAAAGCACCAGGAGACTGTGACACCTAGTACCACCTTAGATATGAAAGCCAGCTGGGTGACTTTGGACCAATTACCAGGGGACTGTGAGTTCTAGTTCTGCCTTAGCTAAGAACACCAGCAGGGTGACTTAAGGCCAGTCCTTTCTCAGCCTAACTGACCTGACAGGGTTGTTATTATAGAGAAAATAAGAAGAGGAAGATGTGTTGAATATATTTGCCATCTTGAATAATCTGTAAAATGGGATACAGATCGATCACTCAATAAAAAAATTGCCCCAAACTGAACAGAATTTTGTTTGGTTATTAAGATCTATAGAAAAGACCCTTTTGAAGATATCCTGTCTCCCAACATAAAAATTTGGTTATCTGTTGTGCAAATTTATTAGTGATTTTGTTAAAGAGTACAAAATGTTATTTCCTCCTCATTACGTTTTCCCCCTTCTCTCTTTCATTTCCTCTAGGAAATCTACCAAAGATTCCACTCTTTTATTAGTTTCTTAATTGTTCAATACCGATGTCTGCTTGTTAATTTCAGTCTGTGTTTCTCACTTTTTACGGTTTGCTTTTCTTCTTCAATTTCGTTAGCTGCCTTGATTGCTCACTGAAGTCTAGAAAGGTTGGGTATAAATCAAGCACACATAGACATGGGTAAATAAAAATGCCTGTTTTGTAACCCATGCAAGAAATGTGGTTCTCCTAAAAATGCTCAGAACAGACTATTGATCGTGAGGTGAAAGATTGCAAACTGGAATCTTCTTCGGCTCCCTTTGAAGTCCATTAAATAAAATGGAAGTGGTCCACAAAAAAGAGAGAGAATCAGCAAGGATCCATTCAACTGTCCCCATCAAACATGGATGGCATTTAACACCCAAAACTCACTCTCCTTTTAACAATATGGATAAATCAGATATTTATGTTAGGTAAACAGCAAAACAGAATAGAATAAAACAAAACAAAAAATTCTGTTTATTTGTCCTGATTTTTCCATGACTCAGTCATGTGGCTTTTAGTATTTTGGAAAGAGGAAACTAGTGTTTCTATTCGGATATTGAATTTATTAGTGGGAACAATAAATGTACAATAGGTCCGTACAATAGGATATAATAGTTCTAGCTGATTAATTAGAAAGTGCTAACTCATGCATGAGGCAATCTACGCTATGATTGGTTGCTGTAAGGATAAAGGGGACATTTCCCTTTTTTCCCTCCTTTTTTCTTCCGTGTGTCCTATATCCTGTTTAATTTACCTCATGAGGTTTCTATATTCCTGACTATTGTTATGTTTTCTCTTTCTGGATGAAGACAAAGGCTACTATAAATTTGAATGTTAACTATATTTATATATATACAACACTACAAGTTTGTGTTAATATGTCCAAATTCATCTGGATAGCAGTTGCACCTTTCCCCAACAATGTCGTTTCTTCACTATACCATCGGTTAATTTTGTACACCTCCGTCGCATTTTTCGCATCCTTTCTCAACTGAAACTTTTGATTTATGTTGAAATATCCCGCCAATAAGCTGAATGTTCACACCATTTGAAAAATCTCACAATATTTCGGTTGTTATTTGTTCACCTGTAGTACAAGTTCAACACACCTGTCCAGTTG